>CAUYQG010008738.1:0-37597 GCA_963574415.1 Tarsius wallacei | reverse complement strand
GGGCTCAGGCAATCCACTCACCTCAGCCTCCCAAAGCGTGGGATTACAGGCTGAGCCACTGAGCCTGGCTCTTTTTGATTAATGTATAAATTCAGCACTGTCTCAATAAAAATTCTAGCATACTTTCTTGTAATAGTTGACAAGCTTTTAAAAAAATGTTCATGGAAATGGAAGGGACCTAGAATAACCAAAACATGTGGAAAAGAACAACATTTGAGGGCTTAACTACTACCTCATTTTAAGCCTCATAAACCGAGATAGACTGTAAGTGAATGGAGGAGAGTCCAGAAATAGATACATACATATATTCCCAATTGAGTTTTGACAAAGCTAACAAAGGAAGTCAATTAGAAAATGATAAAGTTATCAACAAATGATACTAGAACAGTTAAATGTCTATATGCCCCCTCCTCAACACAGAGGAACTACAACTCTTACCTCCCACTATATACAACATTTAACTAAAAATAGACAATGCAACTAAAAGAACAAAAACATTGAAACTTCTATAAGGAAGCATAGGAGAAAATCCTAGTAACCTTATGTTAGGCAAAGATTTCTTAACTAGAATGCAGAAGCATAAAGGATCAAAGAAAAACAAAGGTTAATTTGGACTTCATCAAAATTAAAAACTTTTACTCTTTGTAAAAATCCTTATAAAAATGCAATACCCGTCAGGTAAAAGACTTCTATCCAGAATATGAAAATAACTCTTTTAACTCTGGAATAAAAAAGGAGAATGGGGCAGTGACTCATGCCTGTAGTCTCAACTACTTGGGAGGTTGAAGCAAGAGGCTCACTTGAGGCTAGGAGTTTGAAGCTGCAGTAAACTGATTGCACCATTGCAATCTAGCTTGGGCAACTGAGCAAAAAACCCTATCTCTAAAATAAAATTTAAAAAAATAATAGGAATGGCACATGAAAAGATGCTCAACTTCTTTAGTTATCAAAGAAATGCAAATTAAAATGGCAATAAGATCTCACTATACACCCACTCAAACGGCTAAAATTTAGAAGACTGACTACCAACTGTTGTCAAAGATGTGGGCCACTGCAACTCTATAGAATGAATTCTAAATGGTACAGTGATTTTAGAAAACAATTTGGCAGTCTGAAAACACACACCTATCATTTGACTCAGCCATTCCATTTCTAGGTATTCACCCAAAAGAAATGAAAGCAATGTCCATAGAAAGACTTCTATGGGAATATTTTAACAGCTTTATTAATTATAATTAACAAAAAATGGTAACAGGGCAACCCTTTCAGGTCCCCTCCCACAGTGGGAGCTTTTCTGTCCTCTCAATAAATCCTACTTTCTAAAAAAAAAAAAAAAAAAAAAGGTAACAAATGTCCATCAACAGGCAAATAGGTATACAATTGTGGTATATCCATATACTGAAGTACTACTTAGTAATAAAGAGGAACAAACTATTGATATATGTAATTACATGGATGAATCTAAAAATTGTTATGCTGAGTGAAAGAAGCCAGACCAGAAAAGAGTACATACTGTGTGATACCATTTATTTAAAACTCTAAAAAATACAATCGATAGCGAGAAAAATCAGTTAAGTAGATGCCTGTATTGTTGCTGGAGGGAGGGAGAGATGACAAAGGGGCACAATGTAATTTTTTAGGGAAATAGAAATGTTTGTTATCTTGAACGTGATAGTGTCACACTTGCATGCATATGTTTAAAAAAAAAACCTCATTTAATTGCACTTTTTAAGTACAAGCCATTATATATAAATTCTATCTTAGTAAGGCTGTTTAAAAAAGAACATCAATTGGCAGGGTGCAGTGGCTCAAGTCTGTAATCCCGTTTCTCTGGGAGGCAGAGGTGGGAGGATTGCTTGAACCCAGGAGTTTGAGACCAGCTAGGGCAACATAGGGAGACCAGTCTCTACAAAAAATTAGCTGGGCGTGGTGGTGTGCTCCTGTAGTCCCAACTACCCTGGAGCTGAGGGGGGAAGATTGTTTGAGCCCAGAAGGTCAACGCTGCAGTGAGCAGTGATTATGCCACTGCACTCCAGCCTGGGCAACAGAGTAAGACCCTGCCAAAAAACAAAACAAAACAGCAATCTTTAATTTTATTAACAGAAATATTATGTCACATGAGTGATTCCCAGCCTGGAATTCTTGGGCCTTTAAGTCTCTTTGATGTAAATATTTGGTGTAGAACAGGAGAGATCTATAATATATTTAACAATAAGTAAAACAGTTATATTTATATAATAAATAAAATTAAAAGTAATTATGTGTTTACTTGCAGTGAGACTATCTGGTCTTTGCTTTCCTTGAAAATACATGAACTTTTTATTGTAGTAACATTATTTAAATCTTGGGAAAAACAGTCATTTTTTAAAAAATGCAGTTTGGTAAGAAAATATTTCAAATATGGGATATGTAGGTTGAAAGGAAAATAATAAAAAGGCTCCTTTGATGCATGAAAGTTGGGAATAATTGCTTTGTGTGAAGTAAGAAATTTTATCTCTGCTATACATTGGCCAGCTCCTATTTTGAGCACTATTTTACTTTTAGGTGCTGTATTTTATAAGGGGCATTAATGATTCAGAGTGTTAACAGAATAGAGCAACAGAGTCATTAAAGTGCCCAGAAATCACATGAAATAAACAATGATTGAGGGCACAGAGACTGTCTGATTTAAAAAAAAAAAGATTATTGCCGAATGTGGTGGCTCATGCGTATAATGCCAGCACTTTGGGAGGCTGATGTGAGAGGACTGCCTGAGCCCACAGGTTCAAGATCAGCCTGGGCAACTTGGCGAGACCTCATCTTTACAATAAATCAAGAAAAATTAGCCGGGCATGGTGGCACATATCTGTAGTTCCAGCTACTTGGAAGGCTGAGGCGGAAGGATCACCTGAGCCCATTAGGTCAGGGCTGCAGTGGCCATGAGCATGTCACTGCCCTCCAGCCTGGGCGACACAGTGAGACTCCAGCTCAAAAAAAGACAAGAAAAGAAAAGAAAATAGATTATTTAAGGGAACAATAATGACCAACTTCAAATATTTCGAGATTTGTTTGAAAGAGGGAAGAAGTTGACTTGTGTTTTTTTTTGCTCTGGAATTGTGTTTTTCAACTTTTTCCCACTTTATAACATGTGCTACATGCTTCCTGGGTGTGGCTAAGTATTGATAAAACCTAAAAAAAGTTCTAATTTCCATAAGTACTTAGAATTACATCATAATAATCATCTGATTCCAATCCCAAGTTGAGATCTCAATACTAATTAATAACTATATGGGGTTTGAAAAGTTGGGCTAAGGCTTGCTAAAGTTATTATATTTGTTTTCTTTGAGGTAGCTAATGTGTGCTTGAAGTGAAATTTCTCATGGGTGGTGTAGGTGCTGAGTAATAGCCACACACCTAGAGTATTTGAATGTAAATGCAAAGTTAAAGTACAAGTCTTCAGTCATTCCAAGGTGTATGAGTATTGCACAACATACACATACACACATACACACCCTGCTCTCTTATTAACAAATTAAAGAGACATCTAATGTTTGCTTAAACTTTTAAAATGCCTTAGTAAAAACTAAAATCAAAATCATTGGGTGTTTCCTTTTGCCCATTCTTTTTCCACATGAGAGTCACAATCTTTACATGTCTCCCATGAATAAAGGGTGTTCTAAATTGCTCAATCATCTGAGTCTACCGGAGGGAGCGTGTAAATACTCCAGTTTTTTTTTTTGTAGGCATACACACACAAGTTCTAAAGATTGCATATCAGCTAATGTGCAAGTCCAGAAAGAACTCTGTTTATATTAATTACTTGTTTGATATTTCTCACCTTTTCTTTTCAAAAGTTTATAGGTCCAATGTCAGTAGCAGAAATCTTCTAAACTTTGTTCTTGCTTCAATAATAAACTTATGACCTTTCATCAAGTAAAATGCCTATATGACTCATCTTCTATTGCTAAATGCTTCCTATATTCTCCAGCATTAAACTCTCACAAATAAACAGTACTGAATTCTTTGATGTGTGAAACAATCTTTAGTGCTCTAGCATATCTATCAGCACCAAGAGAAAGTATTTGCCCTTCCCTGCTTTTTTTTTTATAATTAACGACTGCTTCTCAATTTTCTTAGGTTTGGGAGATAATTCAGCTATTCTAGTTTATGTAGTAAAAATGAAAACTGATAAAGCAAAAAGATGATTTCAGAACATTTATGAAGTGACTTTTGAAACCCAGTATGCAGTCATTTCTGATATGGTTTTGTGTCAGTTTCCCAGGAAATTTCTCATTGAATTTTATTCAGGGAAGTTACATTTCTATTTACATAAATTTGAATTGTTTTTACAAAGAAACATAGGTTTCAAGGTGAGAGTAAAAGACTACAGATTTCACTATACCTTTGTTTCATATTGTATTATTTTCCCTGTATACTTAAGTTAATTTTGTTTCTAACAACTTTGGTCTTTTTATAATTTGTTTTCCTGGATGAAGTGTTTTCTAAATAATGAATAATGGCATCTAAAATTTATTTTGTACAGCTTTTCACTTCCTTAATATAACTGGTGAATTTTCAACTTACAGAGAGTTAATGATATAATTAATCTGTTACTCAAGTATACAGTACATGGATAAAATAATTCTTGTTTATTTAGAGTGATGTGTAAAATCCTGAAATAGATCATTCAAATCATAAATGATCACCAGAATGTGAAAATTGTCCTTATTCCTCAAATAATTTTTCCTCATTTATATTTAAAATATATTTATTAGCAAGTGTATAACTGGTCATTGTGGAGAGAGGGATAAGTGTTCACATAATACTATCTATATACAGGCTCTATTCCTTTTCATTCCTTTTTTTTTTAAGTTAGAGTCTCACTCTTGTCACCCAGGCTGGAGAACAGTGACACGCTCACGGCCACCACAGCCTCAACCTGCTGGGCTTAGGCGATCCTTCCGCCTCAGCCTTCCAAGTAGCTGGAACTACAGACGCACACCACCACCCCTGGCTAGTTTTTGTGATTTATTGTAGAGACAGGGTCTCACCAAGTTGCCCAGGCTGGTCTTGAACCCATGGGCTCAGGCAATTATTCCTTTTTTAAAGCACTTTTAAAAATTGAGATATACTTCATAACGTAAAATTACACATTTAAAAATATATACTTCAGTGATTTTTAGTGTATTCACTGTGTTGTACTGCCATCACCACTGTCAAATACCAGAACATTTTTATTACCACAAAGAAAAACGCCATACTTATTAGCAGTTAGTCCCAGTTCTCCCCTTCCTCCATTCTCTGGCTACCATTAATCTACTTTCTGTCTCTGTGGATTTGACTTGTCTGAAGATTTCATATAAATGGAAACATTTCCTGTTCATTCTTGAAGAGTAGGAAATTAAGTTTGAGTTTGAGAGGGGAAAGGGAAAGGATCATTCAGAACCCTTAGAAGTAGAGGCTTCTTTTTTTTTTTGAGTTGGAGTCTCATTGTCGCCCAGACTGGAGTGCAGTGGCCGCTCCCGGCCACCGCAGCCTCGACGGCTCTGGCGATCCTTCCGCCTCAGCCTTCCAAGTAGCTGGAACTACAGGCACGCGCTACCACGCCCGGCTAGTTTTTTGATTTATTGTAGGGATGAGGTCTCGCTTGCCCAGGCGGATCTCGAACCCGCAGGCTCAGGCAATCCGTTCACCTCAGCCTCCCAAAGGCGCGGGATTACAGGCTGAGCCACGATCCTGGCTAAAGGCTTCTTGTTCTTATTCTAATTTAGCCCCTAACCAGTGGTGGTGCCAGCACTCTGTTGTTTCAGAAGTGAATTACAGGTGTGTGAAGATAACTGATTTTCTTAGTCGTACTGTCGGCTAGGCGTGGTTCAGGACAGCTGGAGTCCCTGGCACCTCTAGTCTCAAGCAGCTTCCTTTGTTTATTCTAGCATGTCATATAAATTTCATTTCAAATACATGTCATAGTGTTAAAAAAACTGAGGAACATAGCTCTAGTTGGTTTGATAAAATATTCTTTTTGATTATGTGAGCCTAATAGGAGCCTCAGGAACCAACTTTTGAAATCAGTTGATTTGAGCTTTTTCTCTACTTTCCCCATGCAAAACAAAAACAAAAACAATATTTAAGTGGTTAGAGGGAGATATAAGTGATTAGAAGCAGGCACAGAGGCATGAAGAATAATAATTGTTGTATAAAGACTGAAGAATTGTCTGTTTAAAGGAGTTCCATTAATTTTTTTTCTATTAAACACAACATTCTTTTGTAATATAAATAATCCACCTTCTAACATAACTGAGTTTTTTTTTTTAAAACTAACTATACTTACATGACATATTAATACTAATAGTTTTTGGAGCAGCTACCATCCAAATAGTTTATGGAAATTTGTTATAGAGAGATTTAATCAGGAAAGATTACCTAAAGTCTCCCGAATAATTTATATAGCTGAATTAATTTAGTTAGATTGGTCTTTTCACCCCTGAGACATTAAAAATCAGTAAGCAAGTAAATTCTGAAAGAAACAACAAAACAGTTTGTTTTTTTTATAACTTTGGGGTTTTAAAACTTTTTCTTTTTGTTCCATTTCTTTATATTTACCTCTTCTTGAAATATTTTAGAGTTTGAAAATAGGTAAACAAGGTTGTTGATAAAATTAGTGGGATTAACAAGATTATTGTAAGGATTAAATGGGTTAATCCAGGTGAAGCACACAAGACAGTGTCTTACCTAGTATCAACACTTAACTAAATGTTAGTTAATAATGTTATTGGTAAACCTGCCATTCTAGACTGAATGTGATAGCTTTTCTATCTTTTTTCAGAAGCATGTTTAGCTTTTTCTGAACAACTAGTTATTTTAACATTGTTCCTTGCTTTCATTTTCCTAAGTTTTCCTGCCAATGACAAACATGGGAATGTAAATACTTCAAGCTTATCTTGGGTACTAGGCAAGAATATTTTGGTCTGAAAAGCTGATTTTCAGATATGTATCTCTTTCCTGTTCTTTTTCTCTGGAATGCAGAGGTAATGCAGAGAGTCAAGAAGATGAAGAACGAAAAACAGGTTTCTATATACCCTAAGTAGTGGGAAAAAAGTCTTCCCTGATAATTTATAAGAACAGGCCCACCCCATGTGAGTTTGACCTTATATTGGCAGGGCAATCTGTGAACCCCCAAGCTAGGAAATATGCAAAGTAGCTCCTAAAGTATCTGGCAAATGTAAGCATTAAACAATCTGAAGAGAGGCATTTCTAGCTCAGACTATACAGGACTTCCTCAGATTAACCCTGAACTCACAACTTTACTTATTTAAAAGCAACTATTCAAGTGCTAAATTGAAAGAGATTCTGAGCACTAAATTGAAAGAGATTCCGAGTGGGAAGGAGTTGTATGACACTAATTATTGCCATGAGTATAAGAATGAGAATAACATCACGAATATGATATATTTGCCCTCTCTGGTAGTAGATGGTACCCAGAGCCTTATGTGATCTGATTATTTATAAAACCTTAGATAGACATGTAGATAATTAATTATTGGTTCTAAGTTAGTTTGGTACTATTAGAGTTCAAAAAACATGCACAATTGATATAGAGGTCTATCATAAGTATAGACCTTACATGATTAGATAGCATTTCCTTGGTATAATTACAATACAGTATTTGGGTGGTCAGGTCCTTAGTTCTCTAGACTAAAAGAAATTTTATTGTTACTGTGCACACATGATATGAAACTCTGAGGAACCTGCTGGTATTGGAAGAAATTGCAACAAACTAATAAATAAGAACCAGAATAAAGGTTGACCATGTGCAATAGGAAGAATAATCATCATATATACCATATTCAATAGTCATCACTTGGTATCTTTGGGGTATTGGTTCCAGGACCTCCTCCACCGACAGATACCAAAATCTATGGATGTTCAAGTCCCTAATATAGAATAGTGTAGTATTTGCTTATAATCTATGCACATCCTCCCATATACTTTAAATCATCTCTAATTAGTTTTAATACCTACTACAATGCAAATGTGATGCAAATAGTTGTTATACTGTTTAATGAATTATATTTTCATATTGTTTAGTGAATAATGACAAGACAAGTCTACATGCTCATTACAGATACAACCATTCTTTTTTTTCTTTTCCTCAAATATTTTTGATCCATGGTTGGTTGAATCTACAGGTGTAGAACCCATGGATACAGAGGGCTGACTGTACATGTGTTGTAGATAACTAACTACAAAAAAAAATCTATCTACCCATAAAGGAAGTTAACATGGAAGCTTTTCTGCCTGGGCCTAGACACTAGGTGGTAGGGGAAAAGTTTTCTGTGATAATTTATAAGCACAGGCCACCTTTATGTGGTTTTGACATTATATTGGCAGGGTGATCTGGGAACCCTCAAGCCAGGAAACATACAAAGTGGCTCATAAAGTATTTTATGAAGCATTAAACAATCTAAAGAGAGGCACTTCTAGCTCAGACTACACAGGACTTCCTCAGATTAACCCTGAATTCACAATCTAGATTTATGGAACATACAAGGAAACCATTTACTAAGAGAAAGAATCAGTAAACAAAAGAAATAGCAGGATTATACATGCAAGAACTTCAAATAATAGATTTATCAGGTAGTGCCCATAAAATAAATATGTTTAAATGATTAATAACTCAAATTGTTGTACCTGAGGTACCATACACACAGATACATAAAGAAATGTGCTTATTGAAATTAAAAATTTATGAAGAATTAAACATTAGACAGATGAGAGAAAAATGAACTGCATCAGAGATATGAGAGAATTATCTATAATATAGTACAACAGGAATAAAAATTTGCAAAAATATGAAGGAGAGGTTAGGAAGCATGACATGTGGGTAGTTCAACATATTGAATAAGATTTTCTAAACAGAATAGAGAAGAGGTTATCAGAGATAATGACTAATAATTTTTCAGAGTTAATGAAACACATAAATCTTCAGACTTAGGAAATACAAAGAGTCTGAAATGGGATAAATTAAAAGACGTTCACACCTAGATACATCACAGTAAAATTGTTCAAAACCAAAAATAAAGAGAAAATTTTAACAGCAGCTAGAGATAAAAAATGACTAACAAAGGAATAATTTTAGGCAGACAGTGGGCTAATATCTTGAAAACCCTGAGAGAGAATAACTGACAACTAGAATTCTGTACCCGGCTAAACTATCATTTAAGTGTTAGGCTGAAATAAAGACATTTTTAAAGCTTGGGAGTGTTTGTTTGTTAATAGAACCTTGCTGAATGAGCCACTAAAAGATGTTCCATAATGAGAAGAGAATTTAACATAGAAAATAGAATGGAATGCAAGGAAAAAAATAGTGGTGGAGCATAAAAAAGAAATCAACATTTCCACATCTTATTTCCTTTTCCTTAGGTGTGGAAAATATATAGGATTTACTGTTTTTAACATTAAATGTTCTTCTAAGGCTCTCTATATAATATATTAAGTTGAGCATGACCTCGTATTAAAATTTTTTTAAAAATGCTTTTTAAAAGGGAAAAATTGTATTTAAATCTCGCTAGAAATGGACCAAATATCATTGTTTCCAAATTGTAGGTTATCACTGGGTTGGTTTTTTTTGGAAAAAAATTATAGTTTTCAGTATGTGTTGTATTACTTTAGCTGGAAATAAACTATTTTTTGAGAGACATTTAACAATAATTCTTCTTTCATTTAGATCAAATCCTTTCTATGAAGCTAAGTCAACTCCTCCTCCAAATAATTTGGTAAATCCCCTTCAAGAATTGGAAACTGAAAGGAAAGTGAAAAGAAAGGCCCCAGCCCCACCAGTCCTCTCACCAAAGACAGGAGGAATAAGTGAAAACACAGTTGCTTCTGCAGGAAGAGATCTGTCTACTTCTCCTAAGGTAGGATTTTATTCATCACGAAACATTAATATTTGCTCTTTTCCCCTCATGCAATTTAATTCAAAGTTTAAAAAGTCATTATTAGCTATGCTTGATTATTTAAAAGTAAAATCTAAGTAAATCTATTTTACTGCAACATTGTATTTATGTTTGTGAACCTCTAAGTTTATAGTGCAGTATGGATTAAATGGTTTGGATTAAGACTGTAAAATGCTGTTTTGAAATATGAAGAAGAAAGGCGCTATAACTGTAGGACTGATGCTTTAAAAAAAAGGATACTCTAAAGCAGCTAGGCATTAGGGACAGGTTTTACTAACATAGTGGAAAAAGTAAAAATCAGCTTTTGACAAATGTACTACAAAGATTAAGGCTTAGTACAGAGAAATGCTTTGTTGAAGACTTTCAATATTGTCACTTCAGTTTCTGTCAAGTTGCAATTTGGCTTTATTGTTACTTTTTAAAAGAAATTTTAATATGTAATAATGCCGTGGAAAGGTAAAACACTATGTTGAAATACATTCTAAAGCTATTAATCAGTTTGATTGTAAATAATATGGTATCTTCCTGTAAGGTAGAAATGTTGGTCTTAGCAAGTTTTTTTTAAGGTAAGTAATATTTGCCTATTAATTCATAGATGGGTTGCTGTTACCATATTAAATTATTAAATCTCACAGGTAGTTATGGTAAAAGTAAGATTAACTTAATCTCTGAGGGAGGAAGGAAAGGTCATAAGTTCCCCAACCCCTACCAGTAGGGAAAGGATTGGAACCTGGTATTTTCATTAATTCTATGTTATTGGACCGTGCTCTACCTCAGGTACTTGGGCTTCTGAAGGACATCAGTGTTCAGTAGTTTCTCTTGAATAGACAATTTTTCAGTTCATTCTATGACTTTTATCAAATGCCAGGGTTCTGAAATAGTTTCTTTTTTTTTTAATTTGCTTGCATTTTTTTGTTTTAGAGAAAGAGTGAGTTTGCTGAGGTCCTTATTCTGTCATTCCAGAAGTCAGCCTCCAGGTGTTTTTTATATCAGGTGTTTTTAAAGCTATGACTTTAAAGAGAGAAATTATGACTAATTTCTGTCTTTTATTTGGCTAGAGATAGAGGGGAGGGAGAAACTCTAAATGAAAAGAGCAGATGGCAGAAATATAAAGCAAAGGAGATGGCCAATTCCAATACCCATGACAACAAAAGCAAAGATAGTGACTGGAGCACTAGCCAGAATCAATAAACTATTTAGGTCTCTTTTCCATTCTGACTATAAAGAATACCTAAACCTATTCCTTGTTTCCTTGAATCTCTAGTCCCTCATTGCCTACTCCCAGTACCATCCCTCTTTATTCCATCATGAGTTTGAAGCTAATCAA
Source organism: Tarsius wallacei (assembly GCA_963574415.1). NCBI lineage: Eukaryota > Metazoa > Chordata > Mammalia > Primates > Tarsiidae > Tarsius > Tarsius wallacei. Next base: position 26,335 of record CAUYQG010008738.1, on the reverse strand, counting down.
GAATTCCTAATCTCTTTCTGGGGGAAAGGAAAGGAACTTATCCTATTGTGTGCCAGACAATGTTATGTTACCTCATTTGATTCACAGAGCAACTTGAGGACTATATATTATTATCTTTGTTTCATATACGAGAAGCTAAACCTTAGTTAAGAATTTACTCAACCGGGCTCAGTGGCTCAGCCTGTAATCCCGCGCTTTGGGGGGCTGAGGTGAGTGGATTGCCTGAGCCCGCGGGTTCGAGACCCGCCTGGGCAACTTGGCGAGACCCCCATCTCTACAATAAATCAAAAATTAGCCGGGCATGGTAGCGCGCACCTGTAGTTCCAGCTACTTGGAAAGCTGAGGCGGAAGGATCGCCGGAGCCCAGCAGGTCGAGGCTGCGGTGGCCGGGAGTGGCCACTGCACTCTAGTCTGGGTGACAGAGTGAGACTCCAACTCAAAAAAAAAAAAAAAAAAGAAAAGAAAAGAATTTACTCAAAGTGATAAAACAAATAATGATAGTGCCAGGATTAAAATTAGGTCTTTTGCATGCAAAACCCACACTTTTCCCATTGTGCTATGCAATCTCTAGAGAGTTATTTCTGGTTCCAAGTTGGAACTCTAAATACATTTTTCCATACAAACATATGGTGATTAAATTTTCTTATAGTGAAGTATGTAATAGCTGAGTAGCTATTTTTTACATTATTGTAAGGGTGATGTTCCATTGCGGATACATTGTGGAATAAATGTTTATGGAATTGCATTTTACCACCATCCTTTTCTTAGGAAATGCCTCATTATGCTCAAACGCAGACAGTAGAAACGAATCATATCCATAATAACCTTTTGCTGATCTGGTAGTTTGGATAAGACACTTAGTGAAACCCAACTGGAAAATTAATATTAAAGAAAAGACTAACCATTTAGTAGTCCCAGCTACTTGAGAAATAAGGCAAGAGGATCATTTGAGCCCAGAGTTTGAGACCCTGACTCACACACTCATATACATTGTGGAAGGAATCACAAATAACTTAATAGTGGTTACATCTGAGGAGAAGGGTCCTGGCAGGATGAAGGGTATACCGAACATTGAGGAAGGCATTTATTTTCATTTTTTAACTTTCTATATTTGAATCTTCAAACCTAATACAGGTTATTGTTTGTTATACTAACAGAGATGAGTAATGAGAACATGTATCTGTTTATTGTTTACTTCTGTATATGATATATACAAGATAACATTTTCTAAAAAAAATTATGCCTCAGAGGAAGTCATTGTTAGGCTAGACCAGTGATAACAAACAGTTTGATAGCAGCCTGGGATTCCATCAGGTGACTCAGTGTTCTACAGTGCAGACCAGGTATGAAGTCTTGGGAGCAAGGCTCCTGGACTCTTTTTTCTACTTCTGCACCACAAATCCCCATTCATTCATTTTATATATTTGAGTTCATGTAAGATTTCATTTGAAAAAATGTGGACCATTTCCAAACCATTCCCCCAAAAGAAGTTGGAAATCACTAACTACAGAATTATGTTTGAGATAAGGCAGTAGATTACAATCAGTGGCATACTGACAATAATAAAAAATGATAACTGGCAGCTGAGAAAACACAGTAGTATGGGACTTAGTCATCATAGGACTAGGCCTCTATATCTCAGTAGTTACTGAAGACTTTGCAGTATTAAAGCTTTGAAAAATAATTGATCATATTGGCATTCTTAAGTCAACATAAAAATATCTTATTATGTTTAATATACAACATTCTATTTAAGGAAGCAGAAAAATATTTTACACCAGAACCTTTTCATTAAAATTATGAAAAAGTTTTCCATTAAAGTTATTAAAGAATTTTAATGCTTAAAAAGATCAGCTTCTAGGCTATTGTTTTTCTTTTTTGTGAATTGAAAAGGATAAAATAATTTAAATAAGCCTTAGGGGAAGAGAAGCTCAAATTGTAGTTGAATAGTAAAACAAAAAATTGCACTACAATTGTTTGTATAACAAAATGCCAAATTTCTCTCAATGACAACTGAATGCAGAAGTGGACAAGCACTCAGTGTCATAAAATGACAACTGTTCAGCTAGATGATTAATTTCCCTACCTGGAACAACTTATTTTTAAGAAAATTCATGAAAAAGAACCAAGACTAGAATTTTTAAAAAGTAATAATCATTGTGTACTTATATTGCAAAGCAAAATTCAAACTATTCACAAAGGCATCTATGAGCCCCTCAGTATCATAAGTCCACATAACCTCCATACTTTAGAACATTGGTTTCTGCATTTGTAAAATGAGAAAATCATAACACTTTTTAAAACCTTAGGAAAAAAGACCAATGTTTAGAGAAGAAACCTGACATTAAACATGCCAACATCAATTAAATAAAAAAAGTTAGGTTCAATGGTAGCTGACTACCTTTTACTGACTGTGATATAAGTTCATGAATATCACTCTGAATATGCTAATTCCTAGATACAATTCATGCAACTTAATATAAAATGCAATTCAAGTTGCAAGAAATAGCTTAGAAACATAAATGAAATTGTTGTCACATACATCTGCTAAAGTATGTATTAAATATATATCCAGTTCCATAAAAATCACAATTTATACAGCCAGCTGTCAATTACAATAAAAGTAAATGAAACTTTCACTTTTTAAATTGCATACAGAAGAGTCCCATGGTACATTCTATTATTAAATGAACCTGGTTAAGTGGAGAAGGGCTCCCTCCAAGATCCTGATTGGTGGAGCGCCAACGATTGACTGTGATACTACTGTCCACTTGTTCTACCACTAAAAATGGAAACCCTATCCATATCTCAAGGTCCAGCTAAATAACTGAAGCTTTCACTCATATTGTTTCTTTCTAGAAAGTTCTGGGAAGGACTCAAGGTTTTCAGCTGGATGTTTTTAAACTTAAGTATACTACAGAAACTGTAGGAATCCCAGGGTAAACCAAAATCAGAGTAACTCACAGCAATCTCCCTGATTGGTCCAAGCAGCAAATTCAGACTACAAAGCAAACACCCTTTCCAGCTTTGCACATAAAGGCTGTCTTCATTTTTTTTCCCCAAGAGTCATGGGCTCTTTTGCCTAGACAAGAAGAGTGCAGTGATGCCTTCATAGGTCAAGGGATCTGCATCAGCCTCCCAAAGTGCTGGGATAACAGGTGTGAGCCACTGCACTCAGCCTTCGAAGTTCTTTATCTCCATTTCTGTCTGTGCAAAACCGCAAAATGGTGTCGGAGGGCCATCCTTGCCAAAAAACAGTAAGCGTACAATCAGTGTATTAATTTCCTATCCTATGTAATTTGAAAATGTCTCAAACCTTTCAAAAAATCATAAAATGAGTGACAATCAAAATGTAATTGAATAAAACAATAGTTGGGCTCAGTGGCTCAGCCTGTAATCCTGCGCTTTGGGAGGCTGAGGTGAGTGGATTGCCTGAGCCTGCAGGTTCGAGACCTGCCTGGGCAACCTGGCGAGACCTCATCTCTACAATAAATCAAAAAATTAGCCGGGCGTAGTAGCGTGCACCTGTAATTCCAGCTACTTGGAAGGCTGAGGCAGAAGGATTGCCGGAGCCCAGCAGGTCAAGGCTGCAGTGGCCGGGAACGGCCACTACACTCCAGTCTGGGTGACAGAGTGAGACTCCAACTCAAAAAACAAAAACAAAAACAAAAAAAAATAAACACCCAGTTTTTAAAATATTTTAATAAAATGCCAAACTATGTTCAGTAATGAGTGGAGGGGGAAGGTAAGCTTATGTTACCTGTAAAACTTTTACTTACTGGCATAGCCTGTTCCTCAGTACTACTGAATAAATGGGATACTCTTATGTTTTTCAACTGTTCTACTCGTTAGTATTTGTTTAGTTATGAGTAGATGAAACAAACCATGTGTTTGAATTTTTTACTTATGCTAAAAGGATAACCTGTTATAAAGGCGCAAGCATATTCTGCATAACACTAGGCAGAGCATACAAGCTAGGCTTCAGGAAACAATGGGAATCAGCCTCAGTGCATCTGCTTCTCTCTCTGGGATGTCTTCAATCTGCTTTTATTTTTTTAATGATATTTAGTCAGGCCTGTTTTTTCCCCCTGAATGACGGTTTATGTTCTGAAATTTCCTCTCCTCCATACAAATCTACCCTTCTTTCAGTATGACTGACTTTAGGTAATGGTTAAGAATAAATTACATTGAACCAACTACCTTTTCTTAATATGTATGTATATCCTCCCAAAATTGTATGTTTAAAAAATCTTATTCATAGAATGTGTCTCTGGTTAATGGAATCTTAGTTGGAATTAGGATTACCCGTGGGCAGTAGAAAGTTTCAAATGACAGCTTAGATTAAAAGATAAATTTACTTCAACCTTTAAAAAATGTTGAAGGTTCAGTACGGATGCAATCGTTCCACAGATTCATCAGGGACCCATTTTGCTGTTCCATCATTCTCTGCATAAACTTTTACTTTTACTTCATGGCCCAACATTGCCCTACTCTAGTCAACAAGATGGAAAGGACAAAAATAGCCACACCTACCTCTAGCAAGTGATGCTAGAAAATGAGTCTTTAATCTGGGCAGTTGTGTTATAGCTGAAAATCAAGGGTTCTATTAAAAAAGGATGGTATAATGAATACTAAGGGACTGTTAGCAGACTGTGCTTTAATACTTATTTAAAATGATGTGAATGAGATGCAAATAAGCCTAAATCTTGGTGTCTTTTGTGAGAAAACTGATTACTTGAGTCATTTTAAAGTGACATTTAAAAATCAATTATGCAAATTTTGAAGACAAATCAATATTTTGCAACTGAGCATAAAGAAGTCTAGGTACAGTGCAATACAAGAAAACACAAACAAAAAACCCAAGCTATCAAAGTTGAGTGGTATTTTCTTCAAGGTCATTTCTCTACATTTGTATTATGAGGTCTGAAAAGATATATTAATTTTAGAACATAGAATTACTGGTGAGGAAATTAAGAAACATTCTTTTTCTTTTCCCCTTTGCCACACATGATATCAGTTATAAAATATGTTTGGGCATGTGCACTGCAGGGCCTGAACTAGGGCGAGGCAGGAGAGGCTTCTAGGGCGAAACAAGGAGGCACTTCTTAGTACAAGTATGGGCTCTGCATCTGCACTACTCTAAGAGTGAATGCCTTTTGAAATCTTATACTCTAGGCACCCCCTTGACTCACCCTAGTCCCAGCCTTGGTCCACAGAAGGCACAAATCTGACAGATAAATGTGTAGCAGCATTAACTCATAGGCCTTTGCAAATGGAAAGAACCAGCAACGCTATCATTAAGAACACCTCTAAGAGTTTGCTTCTTGCTTTTTCTCATTGTGTTTAGTGGGAAAGATAAAAATACTAAATTTTGTTTTGTTTTATTTTTTTAAGCCCTGATTAGAATGCTTGCCTTTAAAAATAAAATTTATGGAGTAAGAATGATTTTGAAAAGTTGCACTTTTTAATCAACGTATTCTGAAATAATTAAAGTGACTGCCACAGTTTTCTGAGCATTGAATTACCATTTTTCCCCATGGAGATAAAAATGTCTCCATATAGGAGACATGGAAATATATAGGAAAAGAACCTAAATAAGGTGAAGAAATTATTTGTATACTTTAATGGTAAAGAATGGCTCACAAATTTGGGCCATATGTTAAATGCCTTATAAAGATTAAAGAGTTAACAACTAATAGCAAATTGAATGCTATTGCTGTATATTGGCAGAACCACTTCAAGGTACATAACTGGTGATAAATGTGAAGGAAGCACTGATTAGCTAGCTCATCCTTTACTGCATGAGGAAGAAGAATGTGTCTGGAGTATTTGAACAGATTCACATAAACTATGACAGAACCTTTCCAAAATCCCAATATTGATTAACTTCACTCTAAGAATAAGAAAAGCAAACAAACAAAATGAAAACCCATAACAGAATGTACAACAGGGCTGGGACTAAGGTGAGCCAAAAGAGATGACTAGGGTTCAAAATTTAAGGAACAACTAACTCCTAGAGTCATGTAAGCACAAACTTGGCACTTGTACACACAAGAGTATCCTCATAATTTTTGGCAATTGATGTCTCATTCTTGAGGAGACATTCACTCTCAGTGTCATGCTAAAAAGTATCATCCTAAAAGCAAGTGCCTCTTTAAATTTTACACAAAAAAATTGGTCAAAATAAGAGGACCAATCTTAACCATCAGTACAAGTGATTTTTTGTAAAACTTATGACAAGAACAAACAGCAACAATGGAAGCCAACTAAGTTTGTCACCAGCAGACCCTTTTTAAATGAAATTCTGAGACATGGAACTTAGGCAGAAAGAAAACAGTCATTAGGAGATCAGGAATTCAAGAAATAGATCACATGAGGGCAAATATGTAGATAAATCTAAGCAACCATTGACAATATAGAACAATATTAATAATGTATTATAATGGGGTGAGGTAAAAGATAATATATGAAATAATAATAATGAAAATATATGACAACAATAATATATAAATATATAATGTATATATTTGTAAGATATAAACTGGGAGAGGGATAATTACAGCAATGTACTCTAAGGCCATTGGATTACAGGTTGAACATCCCAAATCTGAAATCCAAAATGCTCCAAAATTCAAAACTTTTTGAGTGCTGACAGATGCCACAAGTGGAAAATTCTATCCCTGACCTCATTTGATGGGTCACAGTCAAAACGCAGGCATATAACACCCAGTTTATTCAGCATCCCCAAGGGGATTACCCTACCTTTTAATAAAAACACAGAGTCATAGGTGGAGGATGAAGTCTGCCATTGTTTGGTGTGGCTGTTGTTTTTACAGCAGATACAAGTATTCTTGTGATGCTACTATGCTGCTTAGTTATCCTGAACACATTATTTTTGTACTGTATTAATGGTATCAATATGTTTTACTGTTAAGCACTTATGTGTGAATAAGCATAAGAAAATGATTGCTTATAGATTCAGAGCATATAAATATAAATGATTGCTTATTTGGTAGCATATAAATTCAGAGTTAGGAGTGATGGTGATGCCAGACAACCACAGATTGTCCATAGGTGTGGCTTAGATAGTGACACCTTTGCTTTCTGATGGTTCAGTGTATACAAACTTTGTTTCATGCATGAAGTTATTTTAAATATTGTATAAAATCACCTTTAGACTATGTGTATAAAGTATAGAAACATAAATGAATTTCTATTTAGACTTGAGTTTCATTTCCAAGATATCTCATTATGTATATGCAAATATTCCAAAATCCAAAAAAAAAATCTTAAAATTCAAAATACTTCTGGTCCTAAGCATTTCAGATAAGGGATATCCAACCTAGTCAAAGATATTGACTGCTCTTTAGATATTAATTATTTAAGTAAGCACATTGTAATTTTTAGGATCACAACTAAAAGAATAGAAACATAATATATAACTTCCAAACTAGAATAGAGGATAGATTTTTAAAAATAACTTAATAAAACACAGAAAAAGAGAAATAAGCATGGAGTAGCTTAAGCAAATGGAAAACATGAAATAATATAGTAAACTCAGGTTATTAGTAATTATATTAAATCTAAGTGGGCTAAATGCTACAGTTAAAAGACAAAGACTGTAAATCTGGATTAAAAAAAAATCCAACTATACACATCTAAAACATAAATATATGAAAGGTTGAAATTAAAAGATTGAAGAACTATTTACTATGAGCATACTAACCAAAAGAAAACCAATATATATACTTATTAATATAAAATATAATAGGTTTTAAGGCTAATGGCATTACTAGCTGATCATTTCATCATAATAAAAGATTCAATTTATCAGGCAGGTAATATCTTGAATTTATATCTTCCTAATAACATCATCTCAAAATATATAATACAAACCTTGAAGGAACTACAAGAAAAAACAAGTAATCCATGTTACTGGGCAATTACAATATATCTGTCTCCATAGTCAATGAAAAAGACCGACTGAAATATCAGCAAGACCAAAAGACTCAATTAACAATTTTGACCTCCTAAAATACGACATTATGTAACTGCAGAATTCATTTATTTACAAAAAATTACCATATTCTAGACTCTAACACAAGTTTTCAACAAATTTTACAGAGCTGAAGTTATGTTCTCTGCCTTATAGTGCAATTAATCTAGGCATCAATAACAAAATAGTAACTAGAGCAAATCTATATATTTGAAAATTAATATATGCACTTTCAAGTAACCTGTGAGTCAAGAAGAAATTATAACAATATAAACTGTAAAGTCAATGAAAACTTTTAGTTTTACTACTTGATGTGTTGATGAGGAAGATATTGCAATCAACCTGAACTCCTGTAAAATCATTCCTATGAAGGCTTTATATTTTGCTTAAACTTCTTGCTTGGCACTGTTTTTAAATATAAGTCTCAACTTGAAAGGCTTGAAGAACAAGCCTTACATGTTTGAACTTGGAGAAGAGTCTCAAAAACAATCACGGTACATTTGAGTTAATGGAGCAACTAGACATCGTAAAATACTTTAATATTTCTTTTACTGTCTGTATCCATGGCATTTAAACAAGAGTTTAGGACATATTTTCATTGGTAATAAGTATTCTTTAACCGGCTTATGTACAGAGGACCAAACTATTGTGGGTCATGTAAACTCTTTAATACCTGGATTAAGAGTTGTAATCTAAGGATTAATATATATATTATACATTTGCTCCACTGGTGCTATTATCATTAAGGGTGTGTGAGCATTTTTTTTGCAAACGTGCATGTAGCTAGATCATTTCATTAGGTCTTAAATTTATAACCCAGGAATCTTTTTGTTCTTAAAAGAAAAAAAACAACTTCTAATAATCAGCATTCAGAATAGTGCTGTAGAAGACTTTTAAAGCTAGGTAAACCTTTCTAATAATGATCTTACTGAAAAGCAAAGCCAGTAATTAAAAGTACATTGTAAATACATTATTTGTGAATGTAAACTTAAACATTTGACTTTAATAGGTAAGTTTGTGGTACTACTTTGCAGTAACATATAGTTCTACTGCCAAATTCCACAGTTTGAGGTCTCAAACTTATATCCAAAATGCCTTGTGAATTTAAAAGATTGTTTATCTATACTACACTACACCATAATATTTTCTGTTGCCACTAGCAGGAGCAGATATTATTGAAGTGAAAACTGTTTAGTGTTTATCTGTTTAATTCTGGTTAATTACCTTTGGAAAACTGAGATTGTAAGACACCTCGGCATTTTTTTTTGTTTTTGTGAGGATCATTCGCATAAAACTTCTTACAGTAAAACTTCATGAGGAAGCAAAACAGAAAAGGCTCATCTAATTCAGTGATTAGCATAAATAACAGATTTTTAAAATTTCAATTGAAATACAATTTATTCTCTCATGTATTCACAACTTGAATTACTAAGGAGATGTCCTCATTTGGCCTGACTCAATGAGTTAGATATATATGTAATGTGCATTTATGATTTCATACAATGTGAAAAATTATATTATATGTATTATTCCCCTTATTACATGTGTCTTTAAAACTTTTAATTTACTTAGCTATACTTTACCTTATACAGTAGATGCTATTCTCATTGCAACCCATGCTATTCTCTAAAATTTAGAATTCACTAAGATAAAGCATTTTAGTATTAAAATTATTTTACTTATTTGCTTCTTCCCTTCCCCTCAAATATGTTTCCAATAAACCACCTCTAATTTTTTGGGAAGAAAAAATTACTTCAAAATATTTACTTAAATACAAATTAACATATCATGTCTAAACTATTATGAATTCTCTATTAGTGATATTTGTAAGATGAGACATCAGAGTACACATAACAAAAGATATTACTAATATGTTACTTAATTTTGAAAATATGATCTCAGACATATTTGTACTCCATTATTTCCATGAGCAACAACTTTAACTTTGATATACATTAGTAATATATAGATATTTATGAGCATTTCCAAAAGATATTTTTCGGTAGAAGTATTATTTTTATCTGATCGAAGTCAAGCTTTTACTTATTCTGAAGGAGTCATTTGAGTAGTCTTACCATAGTTCCTAAAACCTCAAAAAAAGAGGAAAAGATAAATGAGCAAAAACTTTTTGCCAAATGTTTTTTTTTTTTTAAATTTAAAGATGTGGAGTGATCGATGTACAGGTGAAGTTTGGGTCTCCCATTGATTTTTTTTTGTTTGTTTGTTTTTAAATTGAGTATACATGTACATTTTCTGTAGTTCAAAACAAACTTTTTTTTGAGTAGGCTAGATAGGCTATATAAGACATCATTGTAACCTAAGTATTTCTATTATAAGAAATACTCTCATGTATATATTCTTATAATGCCTTTATTTATTTATTTTTTTGAGTTGGAGTCTCACTCCGATGCCCAGACTGGAGTGCAGTAGCATACTCACGGCCACCCCAGCGTCGACCTGCTGGGTTCTGGCGATACTTCCACCTTAGCCTTCCAAGTAGCCAGAACTACAGACTTGAGCTACCACAACTGGCTAATTTTTGATTTATTGTAGAGGAGAGGGCTCGCCAAGTTGCCCTGGCTGGTCTCGAACCTGTGGGCTCAGGCCATCTACTTGTCTCAGCCTCCCAAAGTGCTGGAATTACAGGCTGAGCCACCAAGCCAGGCCCTTATAATGTCTTTAAAGGGTATGAGATGCTAAAGTGTTGTAAAATAAAATCTCAAAGCTTCCCAAGAGTTAATCTCATCTGGCACTAGGTTAGAGAGAAACACCACTTATGTGGAATGCTACAGCAGTACAGCAATGTCCTTTCTACTGTTAACACTGGTTTGAACATAGAGTAAAAATAAATAATTCATCTTACTAAAATGAGATTACTTACCTCAGAATTTGCCAAGACAAGGAACATATATATATATATATATCTAATAAATATTTATTATTGATAATGTTAATTGATTGTGCTTAGGTGAGAAATAAACTAATTCAAAAAATGAAGCAAAAAAAAAAGGATTATTATATTAGTTTTAGTTTTTCCTTCCAAGAAAGAAGTGTTCCATGAGAATGGCTTTCAGATTTGAGGTCATTGGCAGGGGAGTATAGGTAGAGGATGAAGCTGTATCTAACACTTAACAACATTTAAGACAACTTTAAAAACATCCTGGAAATGCCAGATCTCATATTGTTATTTTATGCATTCAATATTTATGTAGTACTTACTCTGTGCAAAGAACTGTGCTACAAACTGGGGTGGGGGGGGTGATGACTAAGACAAAGTTTTTATTTTCAATAAGCTCACAACTACTCAATATGGCAGGTACATAAACAAAAAGTATGGTACAGTATAATTAGGGCTATAATAGAGATAGACAATAATACTATATGAGTATTAATGAGAATATTTGCACCTCTGCTCTTTTTCTACAAACACTCCTCTTTAGAAATTAAAAATAGGAAAACGTGTGTGTATAGTGAGAGGGGCAGCAGAGATGACAGTTGATCTGAGTGATTAAAACATGGAACTCTGAGGTGAGTGGATTGCCTGAGCCTGTGGGTTTGAGACCCGCCTGGGCAACTTGGCGAGACCTCATCTCTACAATAAATCAAAAAATTAGCCGGGCGTGGTAGCGCGCGCCTGTAGTTCCAGCTACTTGGAAGGCTGAGGCGGAAGGATCGCTGGAACCCAGCAGGTCTAGGCTGCGGTGGCCGGGAGCGGCCACTGCACTCCAGTCTGGGTGACAGAGTGAGACTCCAACTCAAAACAAAACAAAACAAAACAAAAAACCGTGGAGCTCACTAGATGAGCAAACAAAGAAGAGGAAGGGCATTTCAAAAGGAACAGATAGGCAAAAGCATTGAAGTATGAAAGCGCCTACTTCAGGAGACCATGAACTTTACTAGCATGATTGTGAGTGGACCAAGTGAGTGGAGTGCCTAGATATAAAAATGGAATCAGATTGTGAATATTTTGTATATGATTGTTAATAAATTTGGACTTTATTGTGTAGACAATAGAAATAGTAATATTCTATCAAAATCAGATACTAAATGGCACTATTAAAAGACTGCAGTATCTGATACATTTCTGCATCCATCGGCTATGTAGATGAATCTTAAATGCATTATGCTAAGTGAAAAAAGCCAGATGATTCTACTTTCATGGCATTCCAAAAAAGGCAGAACTATAGGGACAGACACTGGTGGTTGCCAAGGGGTAGGGAGATACAGAGGAATTTAGAGGCATCAACAGAATGATCCTCTACCCAGTCGTGGTGGATACACAACTGTATATATTTATCAAAACTTACAGAACTGCCCATTAAATAGATGAGTTTTACCATATATAAATTCTACCATCATCATCATCATCATCATCATCAAGGTCACAGATGTGGGCTTGAGCAACAGAGCCCTCCTATAACAATTATTAATTGCACTTCCACAGTAGCTTCTTTTAACATTTATATCTTCATTGCCTTATCTCTACTGCCTTCCCTGTCTTCAGGTTCTACTGTTCACTGTTACTTTTGCATGTTTGTCTGAGGCCCCAGTAACCTCCTTTTATAAACTTAACTCTAAGATTGTAAAACAGAACCGCAGCTCACTCAGTTGATTTCCAGGGTCAATCTTGCACACCACTGGATTCTATTTGATAAAGGAAGAAGCATGGTCAAATTTCAGCGGAATGAAAACTTTGAAGCAGTATGTGAAGGATAGAAAATGAAGAAACTGAAGACAGGAATATAGATAGGAAACTTTTATAATATCCTAGGCTAGAAATCATGAGGGTCTGAGCCAAGAGCAATGCAGTGAAGATGGAAAGAAATAGTGATTAAAAATGTGTCATTAGAATAGACAAGACTTAAAGAATAGGGTCTGAGGGAGAAAAGGGAATAATAAGAATCAGGGATGATTCAGAAGTTTCTAGCTTGGGCAGCTGGTTGGCTTGCTCATTCCATTCATTCAAAAACATTTGTTGAAAACTGAGCTGTATGCCTAACAGCGGTTAAATGAGTAAATTTAATGTTGTATGTTTTTCACTACAGTTAAAAATATATTTATTGAGCACCCAGTGTGCCAGACATTATGCTGGACACTGGGTATAACAGACATGGTTTCTGACTTCCTAGAGTTACTCCAAGTGAATCCACATAGAAATGGTAAAGGCACTGGAGGAAAAGAACAGAGTATTATAAAAGAGAGGGATGGTAGACCCATCAAGAGACAGTAAAGAGACAATAACAGAAAGAATAGGGGAGAAGAATTCGGCAGCATGGTAAAGGCCCTGAAGCAAGAAATAGCTTGTCATGTTTGAAGAATTGAAAGGAAAGCCCATGTAACTGGAAAGTAGTGAGCAAAGGAAAAGTGATGTTATACAAGTCTGGGAAAGTAGGCACTGCCTAGATAATGAAAGATCTTGTGGGCCATGGTAGCAAGTTGGCATTAAGCACATGTGTCGTGGAAAACCGCTGAAATTAGAGTATACATATGGATATATGTTTTGGGAGGGAGGCAATGTGATTTTTAACCTCACATCCTGTCTTACATTTTGTTTTAGCAAATGAATGTGCCCAGCCATTCAAAAAAAATTCAATTAAACCTATACTGTATGCAGTATCATAATGTTGGAATTTCTTTTGGAACCTGAAGTCTCACTGGAATAACATTTCAAAATCATTATTCTGAATCCACCAAGTGCTTCCTATAGTCCACAGAAGAAAATTACCATGACCTTTGTGGTCTTTTCCTTTCTCTCCAACCTTGTTTCCTTCCACCCACTGCCTTTTTTATTTCATTAGAGGCATGCTAATCTTCCAGTCCTCAAATATGCCCATCTCATTCTAGCCTCAAGACCATCATATTTGTTTTTTCAATCTGTCTATAACATTATTTCCCAAAATTTCTAATGGCTTATTTTCTCATTTCATTTAGATCACTTCTCAAATGTCACCTCCTTAAAGAGGCCTTCCCTATATAACCACCTTTCCCAATCATTATATCCTACCTGCATACTTCATTATGTTTTTTTTTTCTTCTTCACTACTGTATGAACTCCACAAGAACAAGGACTCTGTTTTCTTTATTTCTAAATCCTCAGAGTCTAGCATAGGTGCTTAGCATGTAACAGGTGCTTAATAAGTATGTGTTGGATGGATGGATAGATGAAAGGAAGGGAAAAAGAGAAGGAAGGGGAAAAGAAAGAGAAAAGGGAGGAGAGGAGAGAAGAAGGGAAAGGAGGGAAGACAAAGGTAGTTACTCTGGTTCTGCCTTTAACAAAGAAAGAGAATAGAAGAATAAGTTTGTGTTTAAGAAATTGAATTCGGTTTTAGGTAGACTAAGTTTTCGCTTCTACTTCGTCTTTTGTCTTCCCATCTTCCATCTGAAACATGTACATACAAGCAGATGACAGAATTAACTTGAGATTGATTGGTCTTGCCTTTTCAAGGGATTAATGAAGTATTAGTTAGATTTTGTGAAGCAGGCAATTAAAATTAAAATCTATGTATGAAACAAAAATGCAAACTGTAAGAAAATGACCCTGAAACTTCTTTAACAATATCTAAGCTCAGGGTGATCAGGGGGTGCTGGCCTGTTGAGGCTTAGTAGAAAATTTGTTAATTGTGGCTTCAGAGAGAAGATGTTTCAGTCATGATCTCAGGAGCTGAGGGGGGTCTCCCCTACTATAGGACAACATTGGAAACTAGAGCATAGAGGACTGAACCCTGGAGCTGGTACAGACACATCTGCAGATAAAGGATATTGTTAAGGCCTATGTGGAGAAAATAAAGCTGCCTCCAAGTGTCTCCTAAGGTACAAGATGTAGCCCAATAGAGAAATAGACAACACAAATGTTTTGTAATTTCAAGTACCTCCTCTCCACCTGTCTCTTTATTGAGAATAAGGAACCTTTCTACTCAGATTTGCCATTTATGTTCTCTCACAAAGGCAGAATATGAAAGCATACACCCTTGCTAGAAAAATTTTTGGGTATGGACTTGGAGGCTCAGTCTGAACCAGATGTTCCTGGAGGAAGAACTCCTGGCACTTATTTTTGTCACAAATGTATTACATACATGTGAGGGGGGACCCCCCACCCCTAAAAAATGGAATTATTTTTTGGAGGGCGCACTCCTTGTGGTACAGGCTTCGCTGCTGGATAAGTGTTCTAGGAACCCATCGGTGTCTCAGTGTACCAGCCAGGGTTGTTGTGAGAGACTGCATTCAGCTTCTGTGATATTTTTGTTTGGAGATTCTTTCAGAACATTTGCCCATTTCAGAATGGGTGACTTACACGCATGCACCTGCCTACACCACTCTGAGTGTTCAGTGGTTTTTGACTCAAATCAGCATGACCCCTGGGTCCCATTCTCCCTATTCACCCAATCTTGCCCCAAGCGACTTTTTTTTTGTTTCCCAGATGAAAAAAGTCCTCAAAGGGAAACATTTTGCTGATGTGGAAGAGCTGAAACAAAAAAAGGCAGAAGCACTAAAAGGCATCAAAGTTGATGGTTCAAAAACTGTTTTGAGCAGTGGAAAAACATCTCAATAGGTAGATTGCATCAAATAGAGAGTACTTTGAAGATGACTGAAATTTAAACTTTTCAGAATAAATACACAATTTTTTATAAATAAATTCTGGGGTTTTATATTAGAATTCCACAGTGAGATCATCTGAAAGTTTTCAAGATGGTAGTGGTCCTCACCTGCTAGGGTCATGAAACTCTATGGCAATTGATTTTTACCTTGATTTATTTGGGCCTGTTTCCAATGAACTGAACATTACTTCAAAGACATAGAACTAATGACCAGCTAGAGAAGTTCTCTATGCATCATAATTTCTTACATTTATAAGATTCTCTATAGTCTCCAGAAAACTTAAGTAGCCACCATTTTTTTTATTCTCTATTTTATAGCCATGAAGTAGGTAGGGTGAATTCTGTTGTTACCATTTTACAAATAAAGAAACTGAGGCAAAGGTTAGGCCATTTATTATATCACATATAAGTGTGCTACATTTCAGGCAAATACAAATTTTAGAACAGATTTGCAGACTAATAACTTGCTAGAAAGATTCTTCTATTTACAAAAATAGGATTTAAAGCCTTCTTTAAAGTGTAAACTTTGCTGGTACATTTAAGTGTTCTATAGTGCATTAGCCACTTGACGGAGATATCATGGTCTCATAAACCACGTCTAATAAAAGGAAAACAAAAAAAAATGAAGGCTAAATAGTTACTCTAAAATTGTATCATTGAGAAAATATAATTCAGTCAACAAAACTGATTTACATTTAGACTTCTTTTAAAAATGAGGGTATCTTACTTAAAAATTGGGAAGTTTTGTCTTTTATTTTTATATTCTTTCTCTGAGTCTCATCTAAGTTTAGTTTATCATAAGAATTTGAGAAATTATAGTAAAATATTGATGAGCTTAATGACAAGTGATGCTATTAGTTTATTTATATTTGTACTATATTTTGCTGTCAACACAAAACTATGCATTAAAATATCTTCTTGAAAGGCATTTCTTCTATATTGGATTATTTTATATTATGAAACAGTGGCAAAGTGTTCTTAGCAGCTGTCTGAGTTTATATACTAAGTAACCAAGTGACCTTTCAAATCTTATGTTCATTTTTGCCTTAATAAAAATCTCATTTAACACCATCAATACAATGTTTTACGGAAAATAATATATTCCCTTTATTAAGCTATAGGAATAACAGTGACCTCCTTGATTACTTGGAACTAATTCAGCTTGGTTCATCTTAAGTTGGCAGGCGTCTTTTTTAACTTGGACATAAGCATGTGTAAGTGTTCCCATATTTTAGTCATGGTGAATTATGAGCATATTAAAAATAATTATCTTCACCTCATAAATCTTTCTTTAGTTAAGTTTGTTTTAGTCCTCACTTTAATCTTCCTATTAATGTCTCCTAGTTTGGGTCAGATATATGTGGATGGCAATAAATTATAGATTTGAGCTATATTTAGCATAGAGAAAAAGGCCAGTGGCATATTTATACCTGTAGTTCAAAATCAGTGTCTATTCAAAAGAGTTTTCAAGCACAACCTGTTCTATCTATTTTGCTGTTTATTGGAATTGAGAAGTTTTTAAAAGTTGACTATAATGATTTAGTTTTATTCGACAGATTTAGAGAATTAAAAGAATTGGAGATGCAATTTAATGGAGAAATAAAAAAAATTAAAGGCTACTTTTGCCAGAGTCTAAAGGTGATAATAGGGTTAGAGTAGATCTTCTGAGTTAATTCATGATTGTGAATATGAGCATTCAACATTTACTTTAGGAAACAAACAGCATTGTATTACCAAGAATCAAGATCATTATTATAATTATTATGATTTTTAGCAAATATGGTAATACTTATAACACATAGTTTCAAAATTGGAGGCCTACAGGATAAATCAAGTGCTTCTGAGATAGTGTGAATATGTTAATCACGTGTTCCACAACAATATTTGTTTAGCCATGTTCAAGAGTGTGTTTTGCCATTGGCTCCTCCATTTCTTAAGTTTCTCTGCATGAAGAAAGTCAAATGGGATTAAGGCAGGAATTTTCAACAATGAAAAAGAGTAACAGATGTAGCTGACTTGGAACCTGGGAGAATTGTTGATGCACTATTGCCTAAAGGAAGTATCTATGATGGGGAGAAAAAGGTAAGGGGGAAAATGTATCCAAAATGCCAAAAACATCGAAGAGGAGTAAAAATAGTCCAAAATACCTCTGTAGGTCTTTTGTAAACATTATGAAATTATCTTGTGGTTTTAAAATCATTATTCTTTAAATAAACTGTTTAACTTTTTTCTTTCGTCTTGCAAATATGTTGTTTTAAAAAATATATACATATACTTTCAAAATTATGGATAGCTAAATGGATATCATTATGAAAATCAGAATTACCACTAAATGATTTTGTGAAAACTACCTCTTTCTGTCATCTTATTTGTTCCAATTGGGGCTATGATAGTTAAAATCGTGAATATTGCATACAAATTATTCTATTATGTTCTAGATAGAAAGTAACAAGAGTTAAGAATCCAAAATAATTAACTATGATTGGTGTATGTGAATTTTTTAAAAGGATATGGCATATAAATCACTTTGCTTCATTATATTTTGCTTTGTTTCATGTAAAAATGCAGTTCGTTTGTTTTTTAAAGAATATTAGTTTGTCATATAGATTCTCTTTTCAGATGATTTAATTTAAAACCAAATCTAATCCTTGGTGTCTATTACATACTAAATGTGCATCCTGGAAGAACTGGCTGATTGGGCATCAGTGTACTCTGGTTCCTGATAGCATTAGTCCCCTAAGTGATATTGTTTGTGGTAATGAGTAATCTTTGAGCTGTAAAAATAATCAAAATGCATAAGAAGCATTTAAAACAAAGGGATAATTTTATGCTTCAACTATTAATAACTGAAAGCCCTTTAGAGGGCTTAGCGGGGAAGTTCATGAGCCTAAATAAAGAATGAAATGGTTATATCTATTATATTTATTAAAATTACATGCTAAGTCTTAAAGGAACATTGTAGATATAAAATATTTTAACTGCTCAAACTTAATGTAGTATACTTACAATAAATTTCTATCAGTATAAGTCTGTATAGTAGTTTAACTCCTGTAATGCCTGAAGTCTAATTTTAAAATATGTAAGTAAAACATGCATATAAGAGGGTAGTAATAGTGGTATCGATAAATGTTTAGATATAGGAAGAAAACTCTAAACATATTGAATCAAAAGGTCTGCTCCCCCAAAGGAGAAAAACTTTCATCTGTAGTTTCTTCATCTAATACTAGGTTTTAATATAGGTTCCCACTCCCTTGTGTGATTTTTGTAGTGATCATTTAAAATCTGATAATACATATTTTCCTTCTACCACCACCACCACATTTAAGAAATAATGACTTATCTATGTTTTGATTTCTTTTTGCTTTTTGGACTACAAGCAGTATAAGGGCTTATAGGGGAAATAATACATGTAACAGTAATCAAATAACCATAAAATAGGATATAGAGAATACATTATAATAAGAAAACATGATAAATGGAAAGTGGTATGGAATTTGAGAGAAAGGAAAGGAAGGCTTCTTGGAAGAAATGACATTTGAGGATGTATCTTACCAGCTTGGTAGAATTGAGACACAGAAAGAGTTGAGGGACATTTTGAGCAAGTCAGATATTCTGAACACTTTCTCACATGAACTCTGTACAGTGGTCTTTCTCAAGTATTTACAGTTCCTTTTGCCTGCCTTCTCTTCCATTCCCTTGAGACTGTACCTGTAGACCTTCTACCTAGAATACCCCTCATCACCACTTCAGTTTACAGTAGATACACTCCTCTCACATATCCCTTAGGATTTAACTCAAGTGCTTCCTCCAGTGTGAGGATCCTTTCTGGACTGCCAAAGCCAAGGTCATCACTCCATCCTTTGTGGCCACTCACTCATTTCCCATATCTCATATAATGTGGTGGCTTGTTTTTTCATAACTGAGCTCCTAAATTTATGCTACAAATTCCTAGAATCCTACTTCTGCCAGGAAATGTGATCAAGCAGAATCCTGCCCTTTGGGAGTTTACATTTTAGAGAGTTAGAAAGATTACAAATAAACAAATAATTAAATATTATAATTTCAGATGTGATAGGAAAATAAAGCAAGGTAATAAATAGATCAAAGAGTGCCAGAAGAATAGTATTATATAAGTAGTCATCACATTTCTTTCTGGGAAAGTGATGTTTGAAGAAGAGTGATTGATACAAAGATATGGGGAAAGAACTTCTCTAGTAGAGGAAACAAGTGTAAAGGTCTTGAGATACATGTCAAACATACAATTTGTGTTGGGAGTCATAGAAAGCCTTTCAGTAGGAGTGACATTTATGCTACGATCTGAAAGATGAGAATGGGTTAGCCCGCAGAGAATGAAGAAGGGAGAAGGGCTACTTTATGCTGAGAGGACAGCCACGGTTACCTTATTAGAGAAGTTTGGCATATTGGAGGAACAGATGGGTAAGATGGGCAAGTGTGGCTAGAACAGGATGAGCAAGGGGTGAACAGTGCAAGATGAAGCTGAGAACTAGGCAGGTACTAGATCATGCAAGGCTTTTGATGGTCATGTTATCCCAAGGATGTGGGAATCGATTAGAGTTTAAAGCATGGAAATGATATGATCAGGTACATGTTTGTAAAAATGGTGAGGAAGACAGGAGTAAAAGCAGGAGAGAATGAAACAGAAATAGTAGTCTGGGCAAAAAAGATGGTGATTTAGAGTACAATGGTGATAGTAGAGATTGAGAGAAGTAGATAAATACAAGATATATTTAATTCACAAGATCATGCTTTTGGTGTTGTGTATCAGAAATCTTTGTCTAACTCAAGATTTCAAAGATTTCCTCCAATGTTTTCATTAGAATTTTAAGAATTTTAGCTTTTACATTTAGGTCTATGATCCTTTTGGAGTTAAAAATTTTTTGGTTTTCAAGGTATGGTAGATGTGTTCAAGACATTTTGTCTTTTTGTTGTTGTTGGCTTTTCTTTTTTTAAGCATATGCATATCTAGTCATTTCAGCACCACTTGTTGAAAAGATTATCCTACTGGCCTCGGCTCAGCCTGTAATCCCAGCACTTTGGGAGGCCGAGGCAAGTGGATTGCCTGAGCCCACGGGTTTGAGACCAGCCTGGGCAACTTGGCAAGACCTCATCTCTACAATAAATCAAAAATTAGCCAAGTGTGGTAGCTCACGCGCCTGTAGTTCCAGTTACATGGAAGTCTGAGGTGGAAGGATCACTGGAGCCCAGGAGGGTGCCGCTGGGGTGGCCATGAGTGTGTCACTGCACTCCAGCCTGGGTGACAGTGTAAGACTCCAACTCAAAAAAAAAAAAAAAGACTGTCCTTTCTCCTCTGAATTGTCTTCTTGCTTTTGTTAAAAGTTAATTTACTGTGGGTGTGTGTGGTTCTATTCCTGGACTCTGTTCGGTTCCAGTGATCTGTTTGTCTGTCTTTACTCAATGTCACACTGTCTTCATTACTGTCACTTTATCATAAGTCTTAAAGTTAGAGTGTATAATTCTTTTTCAAAGTTATCTTGGCTATTCTAGATCCTATGCATTTCCATATGAACTTTAGAATCAGCTTGTCAATATCTGACTGGGATTGCATTGAATATAGTATAGTATACAAGTATTGTACATCTTTTATCTACCTTATTCTCAAGTGTTTCATATTTTTAGAACTGTTGCAAATGGTAATTTTTGAAATTAAACTTTTGATTTTGAGTTAACTAGATTTACACGTGGTTGTAACAAATAATACAGAGAGATCCCATGTATACTTTACTCAGTTTCCCCAATATTAACCTCTTGCTAAGAATAGTACAATATCTCAACCAGGACATTGACATTAATATAATCAAGATACAAAACATTTCTTTTACCATAAGGATACCTGGAGTTGTTCTTTTACAGCCCAAACCCCTTGTCTGTTGTGTGTGTGTATATATATATATATATATATATATATATATATATATATATATTTTTTTTTTTTTTTTTGAGTTGGAGTCTCACTCCATCATCCAGACTGGAGTGCAGTGGCCTCTCCCGGCCACCGCAGCCTCGACCTGCTGGGCTCCCGCGATCCTTCCGCCTCAGCCTTCCAAGTAGCTGGAACTACAGGCACGCGCTACCACGCCCGGCTCATTTTTTTGATTTATTGTAGAGATGAGGTCTCGCCAAATTGCCCAGGCGGGTTTCAAACCTGCGGGCTCAGGCAATCCACTCACCTCAGCCTCCCAAAGGCGCGGGATTACAGGCTGAGCCACCGAGCCCGGCTTGTTGTATATTTTTTAATGTTTAATTTCAAGAATGTAATATAAATGGAGTTGTATAGTATGTAACCTTTTGGCACTGGCTTTTCTTTATTCCGAATAATTGTCTTGAGATTCATCCAGGTTTTGCATTTATCAATATCTTATTCTTTTAATATTACTGAGTAGTATTTCATGATATGAATATACTAGTTTGTTTAACCACTCTTTTGTTGAAGGACATCTGATTGTTTCCAGTTTGGGGATATTACGTATACAACTACTATAAACATTTGTGTACAATTTTTAAAATAAAAGTTTCATTTCTGAAATAAATGCCAATGAGTGTGGAGTTATATTGTTTCCTGTTCAGTTTTTAAAGAAACTGCCTAATGATTTTGTTAGAGTGGCCTTAACTTTACATTCTCACCAGCAGTGTATGATTGGTCCAGTTTTTCTACATCTTCCTCAGCACTTGGTGTTGTCATTATTTTTTATTTAAGCCATTCTGATAGGTGTGTGATGATATCCCATTGTGGCTTTAGTCAGTATTTCCCTAAAGGCTAATGATGTTAAACTCTGTCTTAGTCAGCTCAGGCTGGTTTAACAAAATACCATAAACTGGATAGCTTAAACAACAAACATTTATTTCTCACAGTTTTGGAGATTGGGATGTCCACGATCATGGCACCAGCAGATGTGGTGTCTAGTGAGGGTCTGTTTTATGGTTTAGAGCTGACAGTCTTAGCACTGTGTCCTTCTATGGTAGAGAAAGGAAGCTAGCATTTTCCAGACTCTTATAAGGACACTAATCCCAATATTGAGAGGTTCAGCCTCGTGATCTCATCTAATCTTAATTGCCTCCCAGAGATCCTACCTCCTAAACACCATCACATTGGTGGGTAGGGTTTCACCTTATGAATTTTGAGAGGACACAAGCATTCAGTTTATAACAAGTATCTTTTTATGAGTGTATTTGACATCTGTCAAAGATTTGATATCTTTGGTTCATGTCTTTTGCCTGTTCTAATTAGATTGTTTGTTTTTATTGCTAAGCATTGAGAATTAGATACAAATCTGTTGTGGGCTGAATCAGGCTCTCCCAAAATTCTTTTTTTTTTCTGAGTTGGAGTCTCCCTTCATCGCCTAGGCTGTAGTGCAGTAGCACACTCACAACCACCCCAGCGTCAGCCTGCTGGGCTCTGGCAATCCTTCCACCTCAGCCTTCCAAGTAGCCGGAACTACAGGCACCCACTACCACGCCTGGCTAATTTTTTAAATTTTATTGTAGTGATGAGGTCTTGCCAAGTTGCCTGTGCTGGTCTCAAACCCGCAGGCTCAGGCAATCCACTTACCTTGGCCTCCCAAAGTGCTGGGATTACAGGTTTGAGCCACCGTGCCCCGCCTCCCAAAATTCTAATAGTAAAATACCCAGTACCTCAGAATGTGATTATACTATATTGGGCGATAAGGCCTTTAAAGAAATAATTAAGTTAAAATGAGGTTAAGGTGGGCATAATTCAATCTGTCTAATGTGCTTATTAAAAAAAGGAAATTTGGATACATAAAAGGACCAGAAATGTTGTGTGCACAGGGAAAAGACCCTGTGAGAACACAGCAAGAAGATGGCCTCTGCAAGCCAGAGACAGAGGCCTCAGGAGAAACCAAACATAGTAATGCCTGTCTTGGACTTCTAGCCCCTGGAACTGTGAGAAAATTAATTTCTGGGTTTTTGTTTTTGTTTTTTAAAGACAGGATCTCACTCCGTCCCCCAAGGCTAGAGTACAGTTCCATGGTCATAAGTCTTGGGCTCAAGTGATCCTCTCTGCCTCAGCCTCCCGAGTAGTTAGGACCACGTGCACATGATTACAGGCATGAACCCAGCTTAAATTTCTGTTTTTTAAGCCACACAGTCTGTAGTATTTTTTTATGGCAGCCCTAGCAAACTAGTTCTTTGTCAAATATGTGTTTTGCAAATATTTTCTCCCAGTCTGCAGCTTGTTCATCTCTTTTACAGGATCTTTTGTAGAGCAAAAAGCCAATCAGATCATTTTTTATTTTTATTTTTTTTATGGATAGTGCTTTTGTCATCAAAACTAAGAACTCTTTGGCTAGCCTAGATCCTGAAGATTTTCTCCTGTGTTTTTTTCCTTAAAATTTTATACTTCATAATCCATTTTCAGTTAATTTTTGTATAAGGGGTGAATTTAAGTTGAAGTTGTTTTTGTGGGGAGTTTTTTCCTGTGGATGCCTATCACTTGTGGAGAGAAAGTTGATGAATCTCCAATTGTAATTGTGGATTTGTCTATATCTCTTTTTGGTTCTATCAGTTTTTATTTTACATATTTGGTAGCTCTTTTGTTTGGTGCCTACACACTTAAGATTGATGCTTTCTTAGAGTATTGACTCTTTTATCACTATCTAATGTCCTTCACTATCTCTGGCTATTTTAATTTTTTTTATCCTAAAGTGGATATTAGTATAAGCACTCCACTTTCTCTTGATTAATGTTTGCATGATATCTTGTAGGTAATATGTAGTGGTGTCATGTACAGTTGGCCTTCCATATTGGTGGGTTCCGCATATGCAGATTCAACAAATTTTGGCTTGAAAATATGTGAAGGAGCTGGGCGTGGTGGCTCACGCCTATAATACCAGCATTTTGGGAGGCTGAGGCTGAGGATTGCCTGAGCCCAGGGGTTTGAGACCAGCCTGTGCAACTTGGCAAGACCTTGTCTCTACAATAAATTAAAAAACTAGCTGGATGTGGTGGCATATGCCTGTGGTTCCAGCTACTTGGAAGACTGAGGCAGAAGAATCACCTGAGCCCAGCAGGTTGAGGCTGCAGTGGCCATGAGCGTGCCACTTCACTCCAGCCTGGGCAACAGAGTGAGACTACAACTCAAAAAAAAAAAAAAGAAAATATGTGAGGAGAAAAGTGATTTTAAAAAATACACATACAACAATAACAAATACAAACTAAAGCAACACAGTATAAAAATAATTATGTAGCATTTATATTGTATTAGGTATTATAGTATCTGAGATGATTTAATGTATATGAGAGGATGTGTATAAGTTATATGCAACTACTACACCATTCTGTAAAAGGGACTCGAACATCCATAGATTGTGATATCTGAGAGGGATCCTGGAATCAATACCCTATGAATACTGAGGGATGACCATATTTTAGTCGGCATACTAAACAATTTGCATTTAATATGACTATACATATATTAGGGCTTGAGCCTGCCATTTTATTTTTAGTTTTCTGTCTTTCTCTCCCTTTTTTTGTTTCTGTTTTCTTTGCTCAGCCTTTCTGTAGGGAACATTTTAAAAAAAGAATTCAATTTTGATTTATCTATAGTGTTTTTGAGTATATCTTTTTATACAGCTTTTTAAAACTTGTGAGAAAATACACATAGCATGAAATGTACTCTATTAAATTTTTAAATATACAGTGCAATATTGTTAGCTATAATTACAGTGTTATATCCCAAGATCTCTAGAACTTTTTCATCTTGTATGACTGAAACACTATACCCAATGAACAGAAACTCCCTATTCCTGTCTCCCTCCCAACCTCTGACAACCACTATCTACTTTCTGTTTCTATGACTTTGACTACTTTAGATATTTTACATAAGTGGAATCAATCATGCAGTATTTGTTCTTCTGCGAATGGCTTATTCTATTTAGTGTAATGTCCTCAAGGTTTATTCATGTTATAGCATATGACAAGATTCCATTTATATGACTGTATAATATAGCATCGTGTGTGTGTGTGTGTGTGTGTGTGTGTGTGTGTATCCATTTTCTTTGTTCATTTATCTATTAATAGGCGTTTAGATTGTCTCCAGTTCTTGGCTATTTTGAATAATGCTGCAGTGAACATGGGAGTGCATATATCTCTTTAAGATTCTAATTTCTTTTTTTTTTTTTATTTTTTATTTTTATTTATTTTATTTTAATTATGTTATTGTGGGGTACGGTTAGGGGTTAGGCATACAAAAGTATTTCGTTCAGGTACCCTTGTTGATAAGAGGTGTCTCCCCATCCTCAGATAGATACCCACCACCATTAATCCCCTCTCCCTCACCCTCTCCCCCCCCAGTTCCCCACCACAGTCAGACATTTTCTTGTGGTAATACGTTGGATGATCAAGGTCTACTATATGAGTGAGAACATGTGATACTTAGTTTTTTGTTTTTGTGAGAGGTCACTCAGTATTATGGACTCTAGTTCCATCCAGGTTGCTGGAAGTCATTCAGGAGTTGGAATGGGTTACAGGTATTTGCAAGGGAAGGAGAATTGGAAGGGTGCAGATGCTAGAAGGGGGTCGGGAGTTTGTTTAGGGTACATGTATTTGAATGGGTACAGGACTTGGAAGGGTTCAGGTGCTGGAAGGGTTTCAGGAGTTGGTTTGGGTTACAGGTATTTGAAAGCGAACAGGAATTGGAAGGGTTCAGGTGCAGGAAGGGGCTCAGGAGTTGGTTTTGGGTACAGGT
>CAUYQG010008737.1:0-16367 GCA_963574415.1 Tarsius wallacei | reverse complement strand
CCCGGCTAATTTTTTGATTTATTGTAGAGATGAGGTCTTGCTTGCCCAGGCGGGTCTTGAACCCGCGGGCTCAGGCAATCCACTCACCTCAGCCTCCCAAAGGCGCGGGATTACAGGCTGAGCCACTGAGCCTGGCTTTTTCTTTGCTTTCTGAGATGTTTAGTTGCATTGCATTGTATTTCATCTGTGGCCTAGTGAGAGAAAGTAACATTATAGGGACTAGGATTTATATGTTTGCTAAAGAAAGCGTGGAGATGTTTTTCATGTTTTCATTTCATTTTCTTTACATAGGCATGCAGATTTACATGCCAAGTGGCAACTGGGATACAGCAGGCCCCCAAGTCACTTTATATTGCTGGGATGTGTGATATGGGTAGTATTCTTTTTAACATATAAAAAAAGATATTAAAGATATTAAGATATTAACATATTTAAAAAGTACATAGCTAAAATGTAATATTCATCCCAGATTTATAGCCATTCAACTGAAATTGACTCATCTATGCTTCCTTTGCTAGATTTTATTTCAACTTTTAAGTGGAAGTGTCTCTTTGATGCAACATTCTCCAACTTGCCAGCAGAAGATGTTTTGTAACATAAAATTGTTTCTGAACCAAAATGCATTATAAAGCTCATTACAACCCACTTTCCTGGAACGTAAAACTGATTTATCTAATGCACTCCAAAATTCTCCATAAATGTATCACACAATGTGAAATAATGTTAATTAGGAGGAGAGACAAAACATAATACATTTTCTTTAAACTTTATGCAATTAGCATAACTTTCACTAAGATGGTATAATAACTGCAATTATTTTCATTTGTACTTTTTGGTAGAATTTATCTTCATTAAAAGTGTATGGTCTTGTAGTCTAAAAAAAAAAAGCATGGAGAAATGTTTTCAAAGGCATGTAGGCTAATCCTCACTGTCCCCCCCATCACTCTCAAGTGATCCCAGGAGCAACTGCCCATTGCTCAGGGTTTCTCAATGCTTTAGTGGAACTATTTTTACCCAAAGTCAGGCATTCATCTGGGAGAATCATTATGATCCATGGAAAGTCTTAAGATAGGGAGTTTGTGGAATCAAAATGAACAGCGATGAAGTATGTAACTAAGGAAGTGTTTGTGGAAATAGAAGGATGGGAGAAGAATACAAGAGACTTTACAGAATGTGGTGACTGGATTGATTTGGAGCAAAGAAAAGACTAGAATAAAGATGAATACTGAAACTCCCCTGTGGATACACTTCAATACGAGGGGGACCACCCCAAAACCCAGAACTTATTTATTAAAAAGTGTGTATTTGTTCTTACATGTTTAAACTTCATTCTTTTTTTCAAAAGTACTCTGTTTGATGCAGTGCACCTATAGAGATGCTTTTCCCACTGCTCAGGACAGTTTTTGAACTTGCCAATTTTGATGCCTTTTAGTGCTTCTGCTGTTTTTTGTTTCACCTCTTGCACATCGGCAAAATGTTTCCTTTTGAGGATTTTTTTTTCATTCAGGAAAATAACAACAAAAAACGTTGCTCAGGGCAAGATCAGGTGAACAGGGAGGGTCAAAAATTGCTGAACACTGAGTGTGGTGTCGGCAGGTGTGCTCGTAAATCACCCATCATGAAATGTGCACACGTGTTGAAAGAATCTCTAGAAGAATAAAAAAATCCCTGAAGCTGAACACAGCCCCTCACAGCAATTCTAGCTGGTACACTGATGCTGGTGGGTTCCTAGAACACTTACCTAGCAGCAGAAGCCTGTACTACAAGGGATCTGCCCTCCAAAAAAATAATTCTGGGATTTTTTGGGTCGCCCCTTATATGTATATCAACAGACCTATGTTTCCAAGATAAGATAATGCCAGTTCACATTTCTTGCCACTCATAGATAGTGATGTGATTTTGAGACTAGGCATTTTAGCAATAGACATTTTATTAATGTGTCATATGTCTACTGTAGTGTTTGTGCCTAGTTTGGATGTATTTTATTAAAATTATTAGCCATCTACGTCTGAGGAAGCCAAAAGCAGTGAGTGTTGAAATTACTAGTAACAGGAGATATAAAAATATGACTATGATGTTAAACAGATTAAAACAAAAATTGAAGATCATGAGAAAAATGTTAGAAACCGTATTTGTAGAAGAGATGAATTCATTGACAGTAGGAACAACTGTGTGAAGAATTCATCATGCCACTTGTGAAGATTACTCTGTATTTAACAGTACCAGAGTAGAT
The DNA here is from genome assembly GCA_963574415.1 of Tarsius wallacei. Taxonomy (NCBI): domain Eukaryota; kingdom Metazoa; phylum Chordata; class Mammalia; order Primates; family Tarsiidae; genus Tarsius; species Tarsius wallacei. The sequence goes on along the minus strand of CAUYQG010008737.1, from coordinate 14,134 downwards.
AAAAATTAAATAGCCACATGAGAAAAAAAGAAAGAAAACTGATTATTGGAGTGTGTGTCTGGAAGATCAGTGTTACTAGTGAGTCTCCACTAGCTCAGTGTTCTTTTAAGTGAAGTCTAGAAGTTATCTCAGATGGGAAGGAGCAAGAATATTGGAAGAGCTGAGGTAATCTTTTTATTTTTTTTGCAAGACATGGCCCCATAGGTTCAAGGGCTCTTTGTATGTACACAGTATGAAGGTGATTATAGACATGGCATGTTGAGATGCCATAACTTTAACGCATTCCCTGTGAGGCTTAGAAAGGGGAAGGAGGGAAGGAACATACCCAGTGGCAGAAGTCAGAGTACAAAGGAAGGTACTGGGAATATGCCTAGAGGAACTCAAATCATTCTACAAAAAAGACACCTGCAGATGCATGTTTATTACAGCACTATTCACAATAGCAAAAATTTGAAACCAACCATGCTGCCCACCGAAACTGGACTGGATAAAAAAAAGTGAAAAGTGATACATAGACACAATGGATTATTACGTAGCCATAAAGAAGGACAAACATATGGAATCACAGTGACTTGGATGGATTTAGAGTCTATCATACTCAGTGATCTATCACAGAAATGAAGAACAGAGTACCACATGTTCTCACTCATAAGCAGACCTTGAACATTTACCGTAATACTTTAAGAAAGGGATTGGCAGTAGCGGGATGCTGCCTAGGTGAGGGTGGGGACACAACATTAATAAGGGTATCTGATCTCAAACCAGGCAAAGTGGGGACCAAAGCGAGGCCCAAACTTTACCTGTACAATGTTCACTTGTACCTAACCCTGAATTGCACCCCACATCTTTAAAGTAAAATATAAAAATAAATAAATAAATAAAATTAAAACTAAAAAAAAAAAAAAAGAATAGAAAGGAGGGGCCAGATTTGAATGCAGAAAAGCTACAGTTGGAGACATAGTTGATAAAATGTGTGCTCTTTGGTAAGGGGTACCTTCCTCTCCTTTCTTTGTTGCTTGACACTACAGTGGCAGAGACATGAGAGCCAGTGACCTCATGTGTGAAAATATAGATTAAGGACCTCAGAAAAAAGTATGACTTATCTCTAAATATAATATATATTTTCAAAAATAATTACAACTTCCATGCTAACACATTATTTATTCAATTTTATTTTAAAATAAACGTGCTTATATTTAAATTAATACTTCATATTATTGTATGATTTTTAAAGTGGAAATGTGAGTCACAACTACTTGACTGTAATGTGGACTTGATACTTAAGAAAGAACACATTTTAGACAAAAAAAAATCATCTGTCTTCAGCTGTAGTTCTGGCTATAGTTCTGGTGTTTTCTAATAATCAAAAGATGAAACAGAGAGAAACAATAAATAGGGAGATGGAAGGAACTGAATGTAAGAGTAAGCTTTTTAGATGAAAAGAATGCATCTTGAGGAGGAAAAAATATATAGCCACGAAGTTAGATTAAGCTCGGACAAATATGAGTCAGTTCTTCAAATTAATAAAAGAGATGTGAGATTTCCATAGAAGCTTAAAGAGGGTGTTTTAAAAACAGAATTAACTTTATGTACTGAATGTAACATGGGACTCATTACTCTCATACTATACTGTTATGGAAGAAAACTGTAAATGAGTTAAAAGTATGTAACATGCATGGACAGCAGTTCTACAATAGGTTATTATGGGAAATTGGAGATTTCTTTTTAGTTTACATGTCCCTTAAGATTTCTTTTAGATATAAAGCGCCAAGTAGAATATATAAATGCACGTATTTTGCAGTCTGCTGAAATGTATACATTGTATCATTTCCCTAGTCCTACCTTTTATTTATGTAATTTCTCTACCATAGTATGAATTGTTTTTATTCTTATCATATATGTATTGCTACCTTACATGAGTTATTGATAATGCTATTTAGTCATTTAAAATTTCTAGCTAAAAGTGGAAAAGCATTAATTTTCACAAATTATATTCTTGACATTTAAAAAGATATACTTGTGACCTGAAGATGATAGATATTTCTTTTTAAATTAACACATTTTGTGCTTTCTCTAGGCTGGAATGATAAAAAGTGATAATGAAGAGTATTTCATTGAACCCTTGGAAAGAGGTAAGCAGATGGAGGAAGAAAAAGGAAGGATTCATGTTGTCTACAAGAGATCAGCAATAGGACGGGCTCCCATAGACATGTCCAAAGACTTCCACTACAGAGGTAGGCATCTTTGATGGGGCTTAGTAATTAAGCATAATTTTAAAATATAATGAAAACAGCTCCTCTACCATTACTTAAAAGAACATGATTATCATGTGCTCTTGTATAATGTCAAGGAGGAAAAGAAGATTTTATTTATATATCATGAAATATGGCTTGCCTTTTAAAAAATGCTTAGAATATATGCTATAGCCATTTTATCCCACGTGCATTATACTATCTTTAATATGTTTGTTGTTTATGATTTCTTTTAAAAACTTTACATTGAGTTTATGTTAACATTTATAAATGTTTGTGCTTTTCAGAAGTCCCTAAGTATGAAATATTAATGTTACTGTAAACCTTTTAAGGACCTATATTGGCATGACAAACAGTTGCATGTTGTTCTAAGACCAGTATGATGGATATACTTGAAAATAATTATGCTATGTGATTGCAAAGTCTGTTTTGCAAAACTTTTTACTATGTGAAGGTGACAATGAGTCAAATTCTTCTATAGAATTTTATTTCAAAGTAGATGGGAATCACTGAAGTCAAGTCAGTCATGGCACATGAAAGTTTTCTGTTTTGTTTGTTTCAATGAAATCTGAAAGTAACTTGGTATTAAGGAGATATGCTTATAAGTTAGATACAGAAGATTCCTTTATGGAAAAGAAAGGCAATCTAGGGATAGATATATCTATCTATCTCCAAGTCTCAAGAAGTCTATGCTACTTTTGCCAGGAAAATTTTCTATTTAAGAATAAAGAAATTTCCCTGATTGAAGTGCCAGGGATATAAATAATGTTAATTTAGCAATAATATGCCTTCCAGATTAGTTTGATTTTCAGATGCTATTAGCTTTCCTTAATGTGCTGCACTAATGAAATAGTAGTACAGTTTAAAATAAATTTAAAGTTAGCACAACCAAAAAACTTTTAATAAACTTATGATTTGAGGCAACAGGACTATATTAATAAATAGAGTCTCATGAAATGTATGTCTAACTTAGAGAGTCACTCTGATATAACAGAAAGGGAATGAGCTTTGCAGTTAGACTTAATGTGAATAATCTCTCTGCAACATCAAGTTATTCTGTTACCTTAGATGAAAAATTAACATTCTGAGCCATGATTTCTTTATTTGTGAATACAGAATTAAAATATATCCCACAATCGCAATGGCTATTAGACAACATGTGCAAATTTCTGAGTGTAGTGTTCAACAAGAGTAGGTGCTTAGTCAATGTAAGCTGTTGTTAACTATTGATATTAAGTATCTTTGGAAGAGATTTTCATGTTAGTTTTGTTTAAGTGGACCAATTAGACATTGTTTGCCTTCCTGTTGTGAATATATTACTCTTAATTCTCCCTTGTGTTTTCATATTCTAAAAATGTCATCTAAATTAGAAGATTGATTATGTTGAAAAATAGATGTTAGGATACAGTGCCTTTTCTATAAGTCTTGGTTGTTTCATATTACTAATATCTAATTTCAGGAGGGGGATCCCCAAAACACCTGGAATTTATTTATAAAAAATTGTGTATTTATTCTTACATGTTTAAATTTCAGTCATCTTCAAAGTACTCTCTGATGCAACATACCTATCAAGATTCTTTTTCCACTGCTCAAAACGGTTTTTGAACACGTCAATTTTGATACCTTTTTGTTTTACCTCTTCCACATTGGCAAAACATTTTCAAGGACTTTTTTCATTCAGGTAAACAAAAAAAGTCACTCAGGGTGAGATTAGGTGAATAGAGAGGTTGGGGCATGGGGTCATGCTGTTTTTGGTCAAAAACTGCTGAACACTCAGCACAGTGTGAGCAGGTTGTTCATGTAAATCACCCATCATGAAATGGGCAAATGTAGCCGGGCGTGGTGGTGCATGCCTGTAGTTCCAGCTACTTGGAAGGCTGAGGTGGAAAGATCACCTGAGCCCAGCAGGTCAAGGCTGCAGTGACTGTGAACATGCCACTGCACTCCAGCCTGGGTGACAGAGTGAGATTCGAACTCAAAAAAAATAAAAAATAAAAAAGAAAGAAAGAAAGAAAAGAAAAGAAATGGGCAAATGTATAGAAAGAATTGCCAAAAAACTTCACTGAAGCCAAGCACAGCCTCTCACAACAATGCTAGCTGGTATGCCAATGGGTTCCTAGAACATTTACCCAGCTGGGTAAGGGGCCCTTCTTCCAAAAGATAATTCTTGGTTGTTTGGGGTTCCCCTTGTAAGCAAAGGGTAAATGTCTTTTAGAAAAGCATAGGCCACATGTTATGGAAGTGTTCAGGATAACTGGAAGCCACTTCAGTTGCTGTGACTGTCCGTTCTCGCATTAGCTCTGTCTGTCATAACTATAGTTTCATCAGGCTGTACCCTATTACTACATTTCAATTCCTGGAGCTATTTCTATAAATATTAGCCCTGGTACTTTCTGTTAGTCTGATATTTACAGGGAGGAGAAAATATTTATTTTTTGGAATAAGAAAATTACAAGAAATATTATATTTAGTACCTATTATATTTTTAGATGATAAAATAGGAAAAATAATTTAATAGCCAAGGTATATACACTTAAAGGAACTGGTGGGATTAAGAAAATTTGGAACATTATTTTAAAAAATTGTTCAAAATATCAATTCCAGTAGAATGAACATCAACACAGTTTACAAGTTGTTTTTAAGAATGCAGACACTGAAGACTCTTTATTTTGAGTTTTTTAGTTATGAGTAGAGAATTGTATTATAGAAGTAGGCCACAAACTAGAGTAATACAATTTGGGAAGGGTTTTAGTGGTCATGGGTCAAAGGAAAAGGAGTTCCTTTGCTACCTCTCGAATACCTTAAAACCTGAATCAAAATAGAACTATTCAGTTCCCTTAGAATGTTTCATGATAAACCTTAATATGAGCTTAAGGATTTCTACTTATTTATGAAGTTCGGATTGAATTGAGTTATGGGTGATATCAATCTACCTCCTTTTGAGAATCTTAAATTAAAACCATATATGTTAGAAGTGTAACTCTCTTCCCTAGGATAAAAGTGATTCAGATTCAGAACTTTCAAGTACCACACTGTAGCTCTTAAATTCTTCTTTTAACTTCTTGGTCTCACGACTGAGAGCCATGTTTTCTCATAGACTAAATGCTTTCCGATTGTAAATTAAAAATATTTTTGTAATGTATTTCATCATTCTAGGATATAAAATTGAACAAATTATAGGATTAGAAAGGTGTATTAATTTATAAATGAAAACTGAAGTGCCATATAAAGTAATGCTTTTTCTGTATTAATTCAAGATGTTATTTTAGGAGACATATGAAGTTTTTCTTAATGAGTTATATAGGAAGAGAAATACAATTCAGAAGCTAGGACTAGTGAGAAATGTGTTTGAGAACCATGGTTTTCATGCATTTCTCTGACAGCACATCATCAGTAGGAGAGTTGATCACAAGGAAGCCATTTCTAACCCTTCAGGGTTTCATCAGCAGGGCTTCTGTAAATATTCTACCATATCTTGCTGGTTGTCACAGTAATTGCCTGGCTACATTTCCTGCTTTGGCAGTGTAATGCCTCAGAACTACTATTCATTTAAGTTCTATAGTATGTTGCAAGTGTTCTACATTAAAATCTATTAGGACTTGAACTAGGTGAATAGTAGTAAGATGTAGTAAGATGGAGTGATAGAACCACCTGGGATAGAAATTGAAGTAAAACTGAAGGGGTTTTGTGATGGAGTAGATGTTGGTGTTGGGGGGAGGACAGAGACAGAGAGAGAGAGAGAGAGAGAGAGAGAGAGAGATCTCAAGCACGACTCAGAATTTTAATCTAGAAGACTAAGAAGACTAGAGAATTCTCTTTCCAGAATTCAGATATATAAATTGAGAAACAGAGATAGGCTTGATGAAGAATGGCATGTGAATACAACTCTGGGTAGATTAGGTTAGAAGATCTATTGGAACAGAGGGAATTAAATAAAATACATAGCAGATTTTCGTAATCATGTCCCAGAGTCAATCCACGAGTGGCCTTTTATACGTGTTGTGGCAGGGCTGGAAAGAGATTAGCCGGGGAATCAGGTGGCAGGTATTGGCTTGTGGATGGTTGGAATGTCTCTGCTTGCCTGTACTCAACTGTGTCAGAATCTGTCAATGAAAGGTATACATAGCACAGCATTGGGAGCTCATGAAAGACATTTGCAATAGATGAGGATATTATGTCCTCAAAAACAAAACTGAAACTAGAATCAAAACATACATTATGCTTTTACTATACTCGAGAACCCTAAGCTATTCCACTTGACCAAATGCAAACATCCATTTGCATTTCCCATCCCCTAAGAATATTCATCTCAGTTTCCAGTAAATGTCACAGCTTTCAAACTGTTGAAGTATATCAAATGGTATGATTCAACAACAAAAATCTCTATGTTATTCCCCTATATAGCAGATTTTCCTTCCTTGACTCTCAGGAGGGAAATTGTATTGTTTTTGCAATATGAAAAACATGAAAAGCTGTTAAAAAATATATTGAACTAACTAGTAAAATCACAGATGCAGTATTCTGTGTCATCCTTTTCATTAAACAACAAAAATAGACTTGGTATGCTTATGATATAAAGAAACGTGTCTACTTCATCATGGTTCTTCCTGGTTACTCTTTTAAGAAGTCCTAAAGCAGTTTTACATTTGGTAATATAAATAATGGTCTCTCCTAGTGCAGAACTGGCAGATGTTCATAGCATTGCCAGTTTCAAGAAAATAAACGTCATCCTTTTCACTAAACAACAAAAATAGACTTGGTATGCTTATGATATAAAGAAACGTATCTACTTTATAGTGGAGGGCAAGTTTAATTTGCTTCTTTTTCGTATTTCTGCTTTAGGGGTATGAAGCTCACATCAAGTTTTGGCATCTTTAGATTATATAAAATTGTGTTATATTTAAAATTCTAATTGATGACTACATGCTTAATTGAATATTAAGGGGTTATATTTAAAATTCTAATGGTAACAACATGCTTAATGGAATATGGAGGAGTCATAAAGATCATCTCCACTATTAAATCCATCATTTGTCTAAATTCAAATAAAAAACAAAATATACCCGTGACCATCTCTTAAGAATGTTTACTATGTCATCATTAAGGGCTTTGCTTTAGGCTGTCTACTTTTCAGGGGAGAGTGGCTACACTTGTATGAAATCATTCAGCTTTTTACATTTTTCATTTAATCCCTAGGCCCTAGGCTTCTCCCCTCAAATTACAAACCATTCATTCACCAGAAGCTTTGTGTTAAAGTAATTTTTGTAATTACATCCTACCAGTGGGAAACAAGGAATAGTGTGCCTTTATCTCCTAGCTTCCTTTCAGGAGTTTTATTTTCCTGCATGAACTCAAGTGCTTGTGTAGCTGGTGTGGTTGTCATGGTGTTGGGTGAAGATGTGGTTTTGTTCCAGGTGGGAAACATGTAGAAGTCAGAAATGATTTGGGGGTTGTTCCTGGTTGCTGGGGAATGAAACTATGAAACAAGATAGAAAAGTGGGAAGACTATTCCTTATTTTATTGATGCTAGGAACTTTCTAGGCTCAGAGTCCTTCCTTGAATCTACAGACACATCAGGAGATGCTCTAATCCTCTGTATTAGAGTTCTCATGACCTATGCCCTGATCAAAGAGAATTGTTGGTGGGCTTTGTAGTCCACACATACAAACATCAAACAATAGATGTTAATTTTAGCAGATACTTTCTTGGTAAATGAAGCATGGAACATAGTATTACTAAATTATAAGCTACGTCAAATAGCAACCATTCTTTTAGGTAGGTGTTAAATTATAAATTTTTCACACTTGCATCTTTTTGTTTAGGGTCAGTCATTTGTCAAGGCCACTACTATTGGACTCATAGGAAAATACGAATCATATTTATGGAATTTATTGTGGGTCGATTTTGTATTTCACAGTGGGGTATTTATAACAATTATTGACAAAAAGGAAGGCAATATGAAGATTGAATTGTTACATAAAATCAAGAAGCAGAGCCAGGATTAAAGACCTTTCAGATGTGAAATATAAAGGTTAATACTTTATTTTCTTTTATTAAGATAAAAGAAATATACTGGACCTCCTCGATCTCTTTATGAATAGGCTCCATAAAAGATGCTTGTTTATGAGATATATAGACCAGGATTAAAGTATTACAAATGTAACTCCATATTTTTTTTTGGTAACTAATTAAATATGAAAAGTCACGAAATGAATTGAGACTTTAGAGTCCTGGATAACTTTTTATTTACTGATGTGGAATTAATGGAGAAAGAGAATTGAAAAGCTTCAGATATATTTGAGTGACCAAAGTGAAATAAAGGGAGTAAACATATATTAGGGTAAAGCTAATTCAGATAATTTGGGCCAGATCTTGATTCTTAATTCAAATGTTTGCCTACTCAGAAACAATTATATTGATTATTGTTTTATAAGCGAGTAGTCCATACTAAGTAAACGTTTTTCTAGTTTTAAAAATATATTTGCTCTTTTTGACTATAAAATATATTGCTATCAAAATATACTTTTAGAGTTTGGTTTCTCTTATGCCCACTACTTTTGCTTAGGAGGGATAGACCCTATTTTTAGATAATACTAATTACATTTTGACTCTGCCCATGCCAAGTGTACCTCCTTAAACATTACTTAAAACTTGTACTTTGTTTAAGGTATAACAATTTATAGGCTTTCATGTTAGAAAGTGGGGAGCATTTGTGTAAGAAATCTACATATTACCTGAAGGTTTATCAACCTTTGCTTCATCGTTTCTATTAACAATTTATGTGATTGATATTTGTTTAAAAGAATTATTTTCTGTAAATTTGATGTTATTTATTTTTCTGTCATTGTTTGATTTTCCTTGCTGGATCATCACACATTATATCCATGTACCAAATCTGCACATGTATCCCTTGAATCAACAAAAAAAAAAAGAAAAAGAAAGTACCACTTTCTTTTTGTTTGTTTTTTTTTGAGTTGGAGTCTCACTCTGTTGCTCAGACTGGAGTGCAGTGGCTGCTCCCGGCCACCACAGCCTCAACCTGCTGGGCTCCGGCGATCCTTCCACCTCAGCCTTCCAAGGAGCTGGAACCACAGGCGCGCACTACCACACCTGGCTAAATTTTTTGATTAATTGTAGAGATGAGGTCTCACCAAGTTTCCCAGGCGGGTCTCGAACCCGTGGGCTCAGGCAATTCACTCACCTCATCCTCCCAAGGCGCGGGATTACAGGTTGAGCCACCGAGCCCGGCTGAAAGTACCACTTTCAAATGTTCTGGAATGACATGGAAAGATCTGATTTATAAAACCTAATCTTATAATGTCAATTTTCCCCAAATAAATATAAAAATTTAATGCAAGTCTAATTGGAATCCAGAGTCCAATTTTAATTGTAAAAGTATCTTAACATTGACGTGGAATAATATAGCATAATCAATTGTCCTGAGAGAAAATAAAAGTGGAATTCTCTTTTACACCACAAACAAGAAGTCAATCTAATTGCATATTAAGTAAATAAATACATACATACAAACATAAATAAAATTTATGAGAAATAATACTATGCTCTCCTAAATGTGTTCATTTGGAATTTTACAAACTTTTTTGGTGTGCATGTGGGCTTCTTGCATCTGTGTGGAGGCTTCTGGTGGGTTAGTCCTCTCTCTCTTCATGGGAACTTTTCATCTCAGTTTCCCCATTGGACACTTTTGGTATATGGGTTAGAGGGTCATAGTATCTGTTGTAGAGAAATGGAAACATAGGATAAAATGAGTGTAGCACAGAAATAATGTTCATTTGAAAATTGAGTTTACATTATGAGGATTATGAATTGAAATGTGAGAACTACACTTTGGTCAAAAGAAATTATCCTTTATTGCATAATTCTGTAGCAGAATTGAATCCTTGGTTTTGTTCTTTCTGGATACCAGAAGTTTTACTCTGGTTTCTAACTGTAATCTATTTAGTCTAAAACATCTAAAGTTTTGAAAAAAATGTAATGTAATTTTCTTAAATTGGGGATTATAGGCTTGAAACATTTGTTTCAAGAATGATTGGAACCATTTCCCTCAGTAAGGTTGTATAGAGGTCATTGCAGACTGCCAATTATATAGGGACTGTTTCTGTACCACTTTCTAGAACTGAGTATCTGAAAAACAGATTGACAAATCTAAATGAGGCATTAATTCAAAAATATGTTTTCATCTTTCAGAACCATTGTAACACCTTATATGCCCTACATTAACTTGTTCAATGTTTCTTGTCCTGAGATATTTCTTATTTGAGAGTTCTGACTGACAGTGTAAAACATCTGAAGCCTTTATGTATATTCTTTTTCATAGAACAGTCTTTATTTCCAAGTATTTTTTATCCAACGCCTGTGGAAGGCATTGGTTCTCTTCAGTGTTCTGTACACGTTGCTATGCATTTTTTAAATGTTAAGTCTGTGTGGTACTCGAACGTTTTGCTAAATTCAGTCCTCTGTAACAGCACTTTGACAGGTTTTGTTTTCATGTTTTCAAGTTTTGTCAGGTTTTATCCCATGCACTACAGGAATAGAAGTAATGTCTGAGCCCCACGTTTAGGTCCTTGTCGTACCAAAAGGTGAAACAAATGAGTGATAAAAACAGATTTTTTTAATGTCATGCGTGATGATACTTGTGCTAATAAAATGCTACTACACAGTCTTCTACTAACAGAAATTAGGATATTAGAACCACTTTTTAATTTCTTCATTCCCAATTTTGGATGACATATAGGTAAAGCCAATAGGGGAATTCGATGTAGATATGCATTCTTTCCTCATTTCAGGAGTCTGACATCTAGTGGGCAGTCCTAGTGGAAATCACTGCTAGATGTAGTAAATGGACTTACTATTTGTGTTTAAAGAAGGTAGAATTAAGTGAATCAGGCTGGGGAATGTTGTTTTTTTCTCCTTGTGACAACCCATCATTTGAAAAATCAGTTAAAGCATTTGTATGGTTTGCATCAGGTTGTTACCATCTAAGTTCCTCTGGACAACTTTTCATCACTCATCAGCACACTTCCTCTTATGGAAGAAATATTCTAAAATGCTGTCAGCTCAGACTTACACAAATTATTAATGAATATTTCTGATGTATATTGGGATTATTTTTATAGATTTTCAATTTGTATCATAGACATTGGATAAAATAGTGAGTATAGTCATCACTAGGCTTTTGTTATTTAATAAAAGACCCCCTTTTCTTGGGCTTGTCATCTTTCCTTGTGATGTGGCCCCATTATATGGAAACTCAGGACCTTAACGTTGCTTGGTGCCACTCGCTGTTTATATAACAGCATCTTCCATTTCCATTTCTTCCTGTCATAACCTTATGAAAACTGTGATAAAGCAACCCAGATAGTTTGAATTCACTTCAAATTTTGTATTGCCAATAGGAATTAGGTAAATGGAAAATCAAAAATTTACTCTAAGTAGTAAGAACTACCACATGGACATTCTTTTTCTTAATAATATGATTGCATTATAGCACATATAATTCATTACAAATGTTCATGGAGAAAACATACAAACAAAAATATGGAAAAAGAAGTCCAGCTATTGTACAATGTAGAATGCATCACATTTCTATTTTGCATAAAATCCTCCGTGAACTATGGTATGGGTTTCTTTGGCTGGCTGAGTAGGCACCTCTGGGCTGATGATACTTTTCTACCTGGTTGCTGCCAGTCCTGCTAGTGTTTATTGCCAACTTGACTAAAGTCTGTTCTGCAGCAAACTACCCTGAGTGCTGCCTGGAACTCCTATTTATCCAGCCTGTGTGATCCACTCATCACATCTGTTGAGGGACTATGACGACTCTGGCTCAGCAACCCTCTCTCACGGGCTTCCCAAGGGACTCAGATATTGCTGTTCTTGTTACACAGGAACTGAGGAAAGTAACAGTTTTTTTTGTTTGTTTGTTTGTTTGTTTTGGCTACAAGCAGACTGATGTCCTAGCCACCCATGAAGTATTCTGCTTCCAGAATTCCTAAAATAGGGCAGTACAAAAGGCTTGGCCCTTGTAATTCTTCACTAATTTGTATGTTTTAACACCTTTAATCCAGATTAAAGGACCTGTCTCTGGTCCTTAACTCTGTATGTAAAAATCTTGTATTTTAATCCTGTATGTTTAATTCCATCACTCCCCATCTGAGACTTGGCCTTCAAGGGAGCTGGAAAGAAATTAAAACCACTGTCTTCTCATTCCTATCTGGTCCATTATCCTAGAAGCAGCCTAAGATCCAAAGGGCAGGGCTTTCTTTTCCTTTCTGTAATTAAATGCTTTTTTTTTGCTTCACTACTGCAGACTCTTGACTAAGACTCATGTCAGTCAGCACTTTCTCTACACAGAAGGAAAACAAAAACAAAAACCAGTAAATCAATGAAAACTTTGTAACCTGGTCTCCCGACCTACCATTGATGTATTATGTGAGAGCCAAGAGTGTTTAGAAAACCCTTTCTCTCTTCACACAGCCTGGCTTACAATTTTCTGTCAAAAGATTTTATTTGAATTATGGAAGTTGAATATGGAGTGCCATTATATTCTTTTTTATATTGTGCTAAGAACACTTAACATGAGATCTACCTTGAACAATTTTTTAAGTGTGTAATACAGTCTTTTAACTACAGGTACGATGTTGTACAACAGATCTCTACAACTTTCTTATCCTGTACAACTGCGACTTAATTTCAGGTTGAATAGTAATTCCTCATGTTTTTCTTCTATCAGTCCTTGGTAACCACCATTATATCTTCTTATTGTATGTGTTTGTTTTAGATACCTCATGTAAGTGGAGTAATATGGTATTTTTTTCCTATGTGATTGTTTTATTTCAGTTAGCATAACAACCTCAAGTTTCATTCATGTCGCCACATATGGCAAGATTTCGTTCTTTTTTAAAGATGAATGATATTCCATTGAATGTATATACCACATTTTCTTTGTCCATTAATCTTATCGATGAACATTTAGGTTGTTTTTACATCTTGACTATTGTGAATGGCACTGAAGTGAACATCAGAGTGCAAGTATTTCTTTGAGATAGTGATTTCAATTCTTTTGAATCTGTACCCTTGAAGCAGGATTGCTAGATTATATGGTAGTTGTCCTTTTAAAAATTACATCTAGGAACTTTTATACACTTTTTTTTTAAAATTATAGCGGCACTACTTTACATTCCCCCCAACAGTGTACAACAGTTCCCTTTTCTTCAATCTCACCAGCACTATCTTTTGTCTTATAACTGCCATTCTAACAGTTGTGAATGTCACTATGGTTTTGATTTGTATTTCCCTGATGATTAATAATTTTGAATATCTTTTCATATATCTGCTGGTCAATTGTGTATCTTCTTTGAAGAAATGTCTACTAAAGTTCTTTGTCTATTTTTAATTGGATTTTTTTTTGCTATTTAATTGAAAGAGCTCCTGTTACATGTTGTATATTAGTCTCATATCAGATAGATGGTTTTTAGTACTCCCGCCCACTCCACAGGTTGCCATTGTTCCCTTTTGCTGTTACAGAAGATATTTAGTTTGATATATTCCCACTTGTCTATCTTTGCTTTTGTTGTCTATGCTTTTGGAGTCATATCCAGGAAATCATTTTGAAGACTGTTATTATGAAGCTTTTCCCCTATGCCTTCATCTAGGAGTTTTATAATTTCAGTTTTTACATTTAAATCTTGGATTGATTTTTTGTGTGTGGTGTAAGATGAGGGTTCAATTTTATTTGATATCCAGTTTTCTTATTATTGCTTGTTGAAGAGTCTCCTTTTCTCATTCTGTATTCTTGGTACCCTTGTGGAAAACCAGTTGATCATATATATATATCGACTTGTTTCTGGGCTCTCTAGTCTGTT
>CAUYQG010008734.1:0-23723 GCA_963574415.1 Tarsius wallacei | reverse complement strand
AGCTACTTGGAAGGCTGAGGCGGAAGGATCGCCGGAGCCCAGCAGGTCGAGGCTGCGGTGGCCGGGAGCGGCCACTGCACTCCAGTCTGGGCGACAGAGTGAGACTCCAACTCAAAAAAAAAAAAAAAAAAAAAAAAGAATCTGCTTTCAGTTTCTACCAGAAAGCCTCCTGAAATTTTTATTGGAATTATGTTGTATTTTTAGATTATTTGGGGGGAAAATTGACATCTTAACAGCATTAGAATTTCCAATCCATTAATATGGTCAATCTCTCCATTTATTCAGTTCTTTAAATTTTCTCAGCAGTACTTTTTAGTTTTCGCTATATATGTGTCTTGTACATCTTTTATCAGATTTATCCCTAGGAATTTAATATTTTATTGTATTATAAATGATATTTTAACAATTTCCATTTCTGATTGTTACTAGTATGTACAAATACGATTTTTGTGTATTGATCTTGGATCATACAGCCTAAACTCATTAAGTTGTTCTAATAACTTATTTGTTAAGCCTGTAGGATTTTCTATACAAATTATCATGTCATCTGTGGGGGGAAAAAGTCTTCATTTCAATCTGGATCCCTTTTATTTACTTTTCTTGTGTTACTGCATTTGCTACAACCTCCAGTACAGTGTTAAATATAAATGGTGATAAATGGTGAGAGCAGATATCCTTGACTTGTTTTTGATCTTAGTAGAGTGAACATTCATTTGGATGCCAGTTATTGTGAATTTTTTATTGTTCACTACTGAATATTTCTGTATTTCTGGAAATATTCTTGTGAGTTGCTGTGGATGCAGTTGTTATTTGGATCTCACTTTGTAAGACAGACTAATGAGATGTTTATTTTAGAGCAGGGGTCAGCAAATCATGACTCATGGGCCACATTTAGCCAAGTTAAAAATAGTTTTTTGTTTTTGTTTTTGTTTTTTTTTTGAGTCAAGGTCTTACTCTGTCACCCAGACTGGAGTTCAGTGGCACAATCATGGCTCAGTACAGCCTTGAACTCCTGGGCTCAAGCAATCCTTCTCTGCTAGCCTCCTGAGTAGCTGGAACTACAGGTACTTGCCACCATGTCCAGCTACTTTTTTTGACTTTTTGTAGAAACGAGGTCTTACTATGTTGCTAAGACTGGTCTCGACCTCCTGGGCGCAAGCGATCTTCCAATCTCTGCCTCCCAAAATGCTGGTGGGAGGTATAAGGCACTATGCCTGGCCTCTATCTTTAATTGGTTGAAATATAATAAAAAGAAAAATACTTGCAAAAACTATATGAAGTTCAAAGTTTAGCATTCATAAATAGTTTTATGAAAACACAGCTATGTTCATTTACTTGAGTATTATCTGTGGGTGCTTTTCTGCTACATAGGCAAAGTTGCGTCATTGTTCTAGAGAATGTATGAACCACAAATCCTAACATATTTACTATTTACTGTAGGCCCTTTACAGAAAATGTTTGCTGACCACAATCTAGAGGTAATTTATCCCATTACTGAGCCAAACCCATCCTGAGTTCCCTATCTGATTCCTGGTTGATAGGAACAGGAACTATGCCAGACCCTGTTTGAACTCAGAGAATCATTCCCTCTAGCTTTTGGAGTGGTTCTTTTCCCAGCCTTGGGCAGTTTTCTCCCATGTGTGCTCTGAACAACTCTCAGCTCAAGACTCAAAGTAACCTTGTACAGATTTGCTCTGTGTGGGTTTCTCCTCTCTGGTACTGTGCTCCATATACTATAACCACCTTGACCTATTTGAACTTTTCTCAACTCAAGGAAACTGCTGGATTCCACCAGGGTTGCCTTATCCCCACACCATGGTTGGGAACTCTTGTGAGGCAGTAATCTAGGCAGATTAGAGCTCATCTCATTTGATTCCCATCTACTAGGGATCACTACTCTTAATTTCCTGTCATCGGTGTCTTGAAACTGTTGTTTTGTATATTTAGCCTGTTTTGTATTGTTTTGTTTTTCTAGTTGTTTAAGGCCAGAAGAAAATATGGGGCATGTCAGGCCAACTTAGCCAGAAGCAGAAGTCTGATTCTATTTGGAACTCCCTTTTCACAGTGAAATGATCTAGTAAATGAAACATGGTGACCCTCTTATATCTTCAATTTTGCACACTTCACCCATTACCATGTTTGAAGGAAAGTGAAACAAAAGCAACAGAGCTTTACACATAGCACAACCATTCATTTGCAACACTTGATTCTTCAGGATTCATAGTTCCTGAAAGGAGTGCCTTATAGCTACTTATAGCATACTAATGTACGTTCTGACATTATTGCTTTTTGCTAAGAGACGCTGTTTTTAGTCAGAGAAGGTGTCCCTATCACTGAGAAGGCAACTGCATTCAGGGGTTGCTGTAGGCTGTGTGCAAGAGGATGCCCTTGAAAGTTTTTGTCATTGAGTCTGCAAAACAGAGAACAGCCTTCTTGAGATTCTCCATCTTTGAAAGCTTGCTGGCCTGTGGGATTTGGGTGGGGCTTGGAGGGAGTAGCAGTACACGTTGCAAGTCAGTTTTCTTTCCCACTCTTACTTTTATGTTTTGAAATGCTGTTTTCCTCTTTGCTAGTAAGCTGTTTTTCAAGGATAAACACAAACATGGAAGTAATCTTTACACAAACCCCTTATTAGCCTTTTATCTTCCTCAAGAATCTTGATGACGTGCTGAGGTTGCTATGGCTTTGCTTTGTTGCCAGGTCCTGTACTAAATAAAAATAAAGAACCATGAAAGGTCATTTCTAACTTCCTTTTGCCCATGGAATTCTTTAGCCTTTCTGTACTTTAGTCGACCCTTAAGAAACACTTTGAAAATTGTCCTAAAATAACAGTTTATTGATAGAATATAGACTTGAGGGCAAAGAATGCCTTCCTTGCCTAACCTAGAAGCGAAGCCATATCACAACCAGTTAACCAAGCTTGGCTTCTTCTGTGCTCCTTAAGCTGTGATTTGAGGCATAAAGGGGCACTAAGCAGAATATGAGTTGGGTGATGACAATGACTTGATTGACTCAAAAATCCCTGAGCTAAAACAAAGGAAGGTAACTTTTTGATTAACATAGACCTTTGCCACTGAGTCGGATAGCAGACCTTGGAGAAGCATGAAGTATCATTCTAACTTTACCCAGGAGGTCTCTGTTGATGGAGTTTCTTAATTAGCTTCATCTAGTCTTACCTTTATTCTACAGATGTTCTAGAATATTTCTAGATTTTAGCAGGAAATTATACATTAGTTTTAGATTTGTGTTCTTTGGTTTCTAAATATTTTCATGTGAAATGGGGGTGGGGAAGGTGGCTAGGCAGACTCCACTTTACACGGAGAAATCTTTTTTTTTTTTTTTTTGAGTTGGAGTCTCCCTCTGTCACCCAGACTGGAGTGCAGTGGCCGCTCCCAGCCACCGCAGCCTTGACCTGCTGGGCTCCGGCGATCCTTCTGCCTCAGCCTTCCAAGTGGCCGGAACTACAGGTGCGCGCTACCATGCCTGGCTAGTTTTTTTATTTGTTGTAGGGATGAGGTCTTGCCAACTTGCCCAGGCGGGTCTCAAACCTGCGGGCTCAGGCAATCCACTCACCTCAGCCTCCCAAAGCGCGGGATTACAAGCTGAGCCACCGAGCCCGGCTACACGGAGAAATCTTAATAGCTGATCTTTGAAACTTAGTCAAAGATACTCTTTCTTGTAGCTATCCCCTAGACTAGAAGGCTTCCTTTCCTAAAATCTTAAAATTAAAACAAAATTTAAAACATCTATTCTTAGAACTTGCTCTAAGGATCTTCTTAATGTAGTGATTAACTTCTTTATCTAGCTTCAACTATTCTTTTCCTCATTCGATCCTACTTCCTTTTATCCAGGGAGAACTCCATCTGTATATTAAATATGGTAAGTTCCATTGCTTCTCTGGGCAGTGAACAGCACAACAGCAACTCCTTTTTTTTTTTTTAACCTCATAAACTTAGACAGCTCTCTAGTGTTGACCAGAAGACTTTCTGTCTAGCAGAGGCTATATTTCTTTCTTCTTTAAACTTAGAGGTTCCTCTGTGGCCATTCAATGATTTAAACAAGTAATACATGTTTAAGTCCTTGAATTAAAACATGGTGGTACTTTGTGTTACCAGCTAGACTCAGTTCTGGGCCAGAGACATAGGAAAAGAAAACAGCCTTTGGGGTCCTTGTCTTGTGCTCAGTAAGGGGACTATGGTTACGACTCTTAGGAATGTCCCTCTGTTTTATAATTACTTGTTAAAATGTTGATAACTTTTGCTATGGAAAATTTCAAGCATATAAAAGTAGAGAGAGGCTAGGCATAATGACACACGCCTGTGATCTCAGCACTTTGGGAGGCTGAGGTGGGAGGATCACTTGAGCCCAGGAGGTTGAGGCTGCAGTGAGCCAAAAACATGCCAATGCTCTCCAGCCTGAAAGACATAGTGAGACCTTATCACACACACACACACACACACACACACACACACACACAAAAAGTAGAGTGAGTCAGATAACTCCATTTTACCCATTCTTCTTCCCCAGCGTTTGTCAATTCATAACCAATCTGGTCTCACCTGTATTTTCATCTATCTACCCATCCGATCCATCCCCTGGATTATTTTTGAAGCAAATCCCAGTTATCATATTATTTCATCAGTGAATATTTCAGACTATATTTCCAAAATATGTTTGTAAAAGATAAGTCCTATTTTAAAAAAAAAAAACTATAGTCACATGCCATTATCACTCCTAAAAATTAACATTAATTCCTTAATATAATCAAATATCCAGTTGGTGTTCACATTTCCCTGATTATCCTGTGATGTTTTCTTTTAGATAGTTCAATTCAGGATCCAAATATAGTCCACACATTGCAACTGGCTGATATGCTGTCCCTTAAGTTTCTTTAATATGTGGGGTCCTTTTCCAACTCTTTGCAAATTATTCATTGAGGAAACGGGTCATTTGCCCTGTAGTTTCCCACTTTCTAGATCTTGCATTTCTGAATGTCTAAAGATAGAAGTATCCAAACACCTGATTGTTCCGAAAAGATAAATTTTCTATTGCTGCTATAACAGATGAGCACAAACTTAGTTACTGAAAACACATTTATTTCTTACAGTTCTGTAGGTCAGAAGTTCAGTGTAGGTCTCACTGGGCTCAGGCCAAGTTGTTGGCGGGGCTGGATTCCTTCCTGGAGGCTCTAGGGAAGAATTCATTCCCTGGCCTTTTCCAGGTGCTAGAGGCCACCCACGTCCCCTGGCTCATGGTCCTCTTCTGCCATCCTCAAAGCCAGCAAGCTGTCTCTCTCTGACCTTTCTTCATATCTCCCTCTGACAGCAAGGGAAAGATTCTCTGCTTTTCAGGACTTGTGTGATTACACTGGGCCCATCTGGATAATCCAGGCTACTCTGCCATCTCAAATTCTGTCTACAACAATGATCATCCATTTTTTAAAATTCACAACATTGTAAAATAGAAGACTTGTCAATATCCTAGTGTGACATCATAATGACTTGATCTGTGTGATAAGAGTAGACCAGATTTTAGCACCCAACTATCATTGTGACATCATAGTAGTTTTGCTGATAATGTACTGTCTGCATCATTCTATTGATTTTCTTTTCTTTCTTTTTTTTTTCTTCTTTTTTTTGGGTTGGAGTCTCACTCTGTCGCCCAGGCTGGAGTGTAGTGGCACACTCATGGCCACCCCAGCATCAACCTGCTGGGCTCCGGCGATCCTTCTGCCTCAGCCTTCCAAGTAGCCAGAACTATAGGCGTGTGCTACCATGTACAGCTAATTTTGATTTATTGTAGAGACAGGGTCTCACCAAGTTGCTCAGGCTGGTCTCGAACCCATGGGCTCAGGCAATCCACTTGCCTCGGCCTCCTAAAGTGCTGGGATTATAGGCTGAGCCACTGAGCCCGGCCTCTTTTTTCTTTTTTAATGCCTTTTGTGAAAACTGTCAATGCATGGTTCTTTTTTTTTTTTTTGAGACTGGGGTCTTGCTATGTTGCCCAGGCTAGACTTGAACTACTGGACTCAGGTGATTCTCCTGAGTAGCTGGGACTACAGGCATAACCACCACAACTGTGTAAGGTCTTCGTTGTTTATATTTTTGTGGGTAAAATCATTTTATTAGATTGTTATCTGTAAGATGGCTAGACTACCTCCCTTTAGAAATGCAGCTTTAAGACTTGGAGAAGCCCACCCAGCTTATTGATGTTATTATTATTGCCTGCATAGCATCTCAACTATCTGGATCTTCTGTGTCTTTGGATTATGGAATGAAAATTTATTGCAGCACTTAAACATATATAGGGAGGTGCTAAGGTCTTATCAAAGTTATTTAAGTGAAGTAGAATTTTTAGCTCTCTGTTGTGCATTAGAGAGATGATCTTCAGGTCATTGGGTCAGATTTGAGTCAAGTTTGAGAGAAAAGACTGTAAGTAGGTATTTTTCATTCATAATCTATGTTTCTACTAGAACTTCGGGAGTTTAATGACTCTTTTCCTAATTGAAAACCCTAGAGTAATCTCAATTTCTCTTTTTAAATTGTTTTACCTTTTAATCCACATTGGCACTTGACCCTCAGTCCTATATATAGATTATTTTTCAGATGCATTTAGAATTTTACTCTAACATCAGTCATCTTATAGCAGCACTAGGTTGATGATAGATTTACCTTGGAGACCATCCAAGAGGTTGTTATTGAAGACCAAAAGAACCTCATTATAAAGTGATTTTACTATAAAATGGTCCCTTGGAATGATCCCTAGAGATAGCAGGTCGTTTGTATAGTTTAAAAAAGCGCATGGTGTCAAAAAGTGTCACTAAGGGGTCCTTACCTCACAATGTTAGTTTAAATAAATTCCAGATGAATTAAAGAGCTAAGTGTAATGGTTTAATTCCATTAAAAGACTTGGAAAAAATATAAGTAAATGTTAATGTGACCTTTAGTAAGACCTTTGCGATGTCTGCTTTCATAGATATGCCTTTATGTGAAACAGTCATTAACAAACCTTATTAACAATGAAGCTGCAACTAGCATAATTTACCTTCATGTGGCATGTTGCTTGGACAGTCATTACACTCAGCTTCAGAGTGTTCTACCCAGTATACCTCAAAGTAGAGGAAAAATTCTTTTTAATTTTTTTATTTTTTGAGTTGGAGTCTCACTCTTTCGCCCAGGCTGGAGTGCAGTGGCATGCTCATGGCCACCCCAGCATCAACCTACTGGGCTCCGGTGATCCTTCCACCTCAACCTTCCAAGTTGCTGGAACTACAGGCGTGTGCTACCACATCCAGCTAATTTTTTTATTTTTTGTAGAGACGAGATCTTGCCAAGTTTCCCAGGTTGGTCTCGAACCTACAGGCTCAGGCAATCCACTCACCTCAGTCTCCCAAAGTGCTGGAATTACAGACTGAGTCACCGAGCCTGGCCTAAAATTCTTACAAAGATGACTGAGACTGCCTAGTTAAAATTAAAAAAAAAAAAAAAAAAGTTAAATTTTAAAGAATCCTGAGTAACTTTAACTCACTTTTTTTTTTAAATTAAAAGAAATTCAGTCAGGTGCAATTGCTCATGGCTGTAATTCCAGCATGGAATTTGGGACACTGAGGCAGGAGCATTGGTTGAGCCCAGGAGTTTGAGACCATCCTAGGCAACATGGTGAGACTTCATCTCTACAAAAAAATAAAAAAATTAGCTGGATGTGGGGACGTGGGCTTATAGTCCTAGTTACTCAGGAGTCTGAGGTGGAAGGATCACCTGAGCCCAGGAGGTTGAGGCTGCGGAAAACTGCGATTGTGCCACTGCACTGCAGCGTGAGCAGCAGAGTGAGACCCCAACTCAAAAAAAAAAATTAAATTTAAATTTCTCCTTTAAATTTTCAAGCAGTTTCAAAGTATACATTTTCATTTTTAAAACAAAAATGCCATTTTACTATATATTGCTTTGTATGCTGCTTTTTTACTTAAGAACTTATAATGAACTTCTTTCAGTATCAAAACATATATGAGCAATGTTCCAATTTTTTACTACTATAAGTATATCACTCTGGGTCCAATCAGAAGAGAGAAATTTGACAGAGGAAGTATAGTATGAAGCATTATTAACTATAACAGGGATTAGAGTAACAAGAGAATGGCTAGCAAGTTAAGAGAAATCTAAGGGATACGGAAATGCCAGGCATAAGTTGCAGTCACTAACTCTCAAGCTGAGACAGAGTGTCCAAAAAGCCCATGCTTCAGGGCTGAGGGCTCAACTGAGGTTCTCTGGATTTCAGAGAAGTCACACTGGTGCCATGCTGGCAGGACTTAGCTAGAGATCTGCCCTAGAGGGTGCTAGGGAAAACTGTTCATGAGGAAGTAGCTCAGTGGTGGCACTGTCATGAAACTGGGAGAAGTTGCTGGCTCAGGGTGCTGCTGGCCACCATGCACTGAAGGAGCTGGGCACTGGAAAAGCTATAAGCACTGAAGGAGCCTGTCAAGAGAGCAGAGTGAAGCCAGGAAGCAGAAACCTTGGCAAAAGAAAAGATTTTCAAGGGGTCCAGGTCCATTTTCATAGAGCAGCCAAAAGGGGTAAATTTGGAGCTGAGGTGCAATAAATTGTTACCTGGCACAAAAAGTAAATGTTTCAGGGAATATCCTTGTTTATACACCATTGCATGCTATCTGAATGTTTTCTTGCATACATGCCTAGACTTAGAATTGGTAGATAAAATGGTGGGTGCAATCTGCACTTGAAAGATTTTGATTAGTAGATTGAACTGATTCTCCTATTATGTAGTACTTGGGAACGTCTAGTTCTTCCCACTTTAGTTAAAACTTAGATATTGTCATTCCTTTTAATCCCTACAAATCTGATAAGCCAATTATTATTGTCTCATTGTTGTTTTTTATTTGTATTTTAGAACTTAGTAGTGATGTCAGAACCTTTATTTTCCTTTTAAAAATTCTTTTGTAAATCTTTAACTTCTGTTTTAAAAATTGGAATACTAAGTCTTAATTGATTTGTACATGCCCTTTATATGTCAAGTATCAGAAAGTTAAATGTCTTTATAGCCAAATCTTATGTTATTTTATTTTCATATTTATAATCTCAATTCTTCTCATTTTACTGAAAGGTGCAAGGGTAGGTTTTAAATTTTTTTCCCAATAATGTTAACTGCTTTATCTCTCCTTTCTTGACTGATTTTAAAATGTTACTTTTGTCATATATTGAATTGTGTAAAATTCCTGGATATACTTACGAACTTTAAATAGTTTTCCTTTGGTTTTTAGTTAGTTCATTGTGCTTCTTTTTCTCTCAGAACAGGATGCAGGCCTTGATGCCCTTTCTTCTATCATAAGTCGCCAAAAGCAAATGGGCCAGGAAATTGGGAATGAATTGGATGAACAAAATGGTAAGAAGAAATCTGAGACTGGCCAGATTTGCCATTAGATATAAATGCTAAGGACTTGAATATTTGTTATATGATTTTAATATACAATACCTAAACTTGTTTCGTGTCAATGAATTGTTACAGTTTAATGCAATTGGGAGGGTGTTTGTGGCAGATTTAGATTATAGTTATTAAATATTATATAAAGCAATTTGCTTTTTAGTTCTCAGTGGCTGCTTTTAAAAATGCATTGTTTTATGATCTATTTATCCCAAGAGTGCTTCTTTTATGTGGCAATGCTCTGAAATTGCTCAACACTGTGTATACAGGCTGTGTGGGCCCCATGTTGTCTCCACACCCAGTGGAGTTTGCTTGTCTTCAATCATAAATACCATGCTGCAGGGCAAAAAAGTGTTTGAACATCTTTGTTCAGGGTTTGATGTGACAGATCTGGTTGGGGAGAGTTTAATTTGCAAACCACAAGCAGGATGGATAGGGAGAGACAGAGCTTCATTAAGACATCGAGGCTACCCGAAAGTCTCTTGTGCTTGAGGTGTGTGGTGTGCAGAAACAAGGAGAGCCCAAATGAGAGTGGTAGTGATAAGAATGGAGAAGAAAAGATGAACACCAGGGATTGCCAGTGCTTTTACTGTCATGGGCAAAGTCAGGGAAGTCAAGGGGAGTTACAGGTTTGAGAGTGGAGACCATAAGTCCAGTCTGAGATTTGCCAATCTGAGATGCTAGTGAGAGAGCTGAGTGGACGTGTCAAGTCAACAGTTGGAGGTGTGGTACCAGGACTCAGTGAGGGCAGAAACAGAAGAGATGGGAGGAGTATCAGCGTAGAGGTGAGCCCCCTACTACGGGCTAAGCCCTTTCATTTATGTCATTTCACCTAATTTCCACATGGCATCATGAAAGTGATACTATCCTCCTGTGTGTTAAAGAGGAAGCTCAGAGTGGCTGAGGGACCTCCTAATGCCACATCATTTATAAGTGACAAAAGTGAAATTCTAACTCAGATCTCCTGATACTAATGTGACTGCTTTTTCTGCTACACCAGCTTCCTCTCTAAGGAAGACAAATTAGGGAGAAAAAAATAAAAGGTGAAAGTTTCTAAGTCTTTAGCTTTTAGTGATAGTTCCATGTTGGAATGACTTTAAGCAAAGTTATCATGTATGAGTGAGCATCAAAGCCCTATGAGTGGACAAATGCCCGCTCTGAAGGGAGGACTGTGCTTATCAGAATCATACAACAGCAATTTCTGGGCTCGATCCCTAGGAAGAATGAGTTAGTTTGTTCCCACAATATGATTCCATCTTTCTGTCATAAATAAATAAGTAAATTCCAGCTGTTCATCATCTATCATAAATAGGTTACTAAATGAAATAGAGAAGCCTCCTACCTTTACAGTCCCAATAGTTTCAACCTAGAGGACTATGTTGTCCTTTTCCTCATGGCAGTAACATGAACAGGCCAATTTATGTATTTGCATATAATTCACTTATTGGTCAGTTCCTTCCCTGAGAGAATATTAGTGAGAAAATAAGCCTTATAGAGCATCTGTCTATCTGGTGTATAATTGTCCTTTATTCCAGGGAAATTTAACCCATTCAGTGGGTTAGACTAGTAAGAACTCTAGCCATTACACTGGTGAAGCTGCCCATCCTTGTATCATATATTGTGATATATGTGTAGATAAGCCACAGTGTCTATGGGAGAATGGCTAAGAATTTATGCCTAATTTGTTGGGGTACTTACTAACCACCCAGGTGAAATCACTGTGTATTTTTCTAGCATAAGCAGTCACAGCAGCATGTCTTTATCTTGTCTTTCCTCTAGTTTAATGGGGGCACCTTTAAAACACCAGGCCAAAACCTGTGTTAGTTTTCTATAGCTGCTGTAACAAATTACACAAACTTAATGGCGTAAAACAACACAAACTCAACATCTTACATTTCTGTGGGTCAGAAGTCTCACACAAGTCTCACTGGGCTAAAACTAAGGCATCAGCAGGGCTATCCATTCCTTTCTGCGACTCTAGGGGAGAATTCATATCCTGGACTTTCCTGCTTCAGGAAGCCACCCACATTCCTTGGCTCATGTCCCCTTCCTTTATTTTCAAAGCCGACAACAGTAGGTCGAGTTCTTCTCATATGGCATCACTTCTCTGCCTAACTAACTGCTGCCTCCCTCTTCCACTTTTAAGCACCCTTGTGATTATATTGGGTTCACCAATCCAGGAGAATCTCCCCCATTTTAAGGTCAATTTATTAGCAGCCTTAATGCCCCTTTGCCATCTAACATACTCGTAGGTTCTGGGGATTGGGACATGGACATTGTTAAGCGGGGGGGGGGTTATTTTGTCTACCATAGTATTTTGTACCAAGTAAATCAGAATCTTCAGGGGTGGGACCCAAGCATCAGTATTTTTTTAAACTCCCCAGATGATTCCAGTGTGGCTGCCAAGTTTGAAAACCAGTGCCCTTGTTGAATATGCTGAGAGAATATATTTAGTGTTACACTTTATATTGCCTCTCATATGCTCACATTATAAATATAGACCCCTCCACATACACGTGAAAGAATATGACATAGCTATATATATATATATATATATATATACATATATATATATATACATATATATATATATATAATGAATTATATATCATTTGTCATTATATTTTAAAAATCTATTTAATAGTTCAATTAATACATATGCACCTGCAATGTATCTGGTACCAGCTAATGTAAATATGGTGGCTAGTACTATAATCTTCCATTCTCATAGACAGTATGTTCTAGCAGGAAAGACAGAAACAACAAGCATGCTGCATATTACAATGCTAGGTCATGACAAATACGGTAAAATAAATACAGAATAATTGCTTGGCCTGACTTCTATTTTAGATAAGATGGATGATGAAGAACACCAAGAGGTGATGATGGAGTAGTGAACAGAATAGAGTGAAGGCAAGTAATATACTAAATGAAAACTATTTAGGAAAGGAAGGTGTGAAAAAGACCTAAGAAGAAGGCACATAATGCTTGAAGAGCAACAGAGACCAGAGTACCTGGAGTAAGGGAAGTAAGTGAAGAAGTGTGAGAAAGGAGGTTGGAACGAAAATCAGTGGCCGGGGACTATAAGGTCTAGTAAGCACTTCAAATTTCCTTTTTATCCTAACGCAAATTCCTTTGAGAGTATGGAGTGAGTAGATAATAGGATCTACCACTTATTAATCTAAACTTTTGCTATACATTGTACATGAAAATATTTAAACATGCACAAAAGTGGAAAGACTAGCACATTAAACACTTGTGTATCCATCACTCACCATTCAGTAATTATAAACATTCACCATGCTCACAAGTCAATCTATCCATTTCAGTTTTTGTTTCAGTTTATTTTGGGTTTTTTGTTGTTGTTGTTGAAATAAATGAAAATCTCAGATCTCATATTACCTATACTTGCTGGAAAAAAAATCTAAAAACCATAGACTTTTTTTAGATAGCCACAAAAACATTATTCCACTCAAAGAAATAAATATTTCCTTAGTATTATATACTATTCAGTTCATATTAATATTTAGATTTCTTTAAAACAGTCTCTTTTAATTACCATATTGAGCTGAGGTTTCAAAATTATTATACGCATTGCATTTTATTATTTCTCTTAATTTGGAACACTGTCTCTTTCTTCCTCACCACCGCATTTCCAACATGCCATTGATTTGTGAAATGCATCTAGTCACTTTTTCTGCATAATATCTCACATACAGGATTTGTATGTTTGCTTATTGTAGTGTAATTTCAATTGTTTTTCATTTTTATGTATTTTTTCATATACCAGAAGTTAGATGAGAAATCTGAATTATATTTTTTCTAGAAGAAAAAGGTTGTATATTTCAGATTACATCACAGCAGGAGGCACAGTATCTGGTCACCACACTATTATTAAGGCTAATATTGATCTGTGTGTTTAGGTGGTGGCAGCCTGATCATTGTAAACTCCTCCATCAACAGTTCATCTTATAGTCCATTGATAATTTTTGCCTGAGTCAATTGTTTTGATAGGGTTTACTAAATGGTACTTTTCTGATAATGTCATTCTTTCCATATTTATAAGTTGGAATTGTGTATATAATAATTTTCTCTAGAAATCCATTACTATTTTTCCTTTTAAATACAGTTTTTATTGGAAAGGCAAGATAAATACTTGTCTTCTTTTGAATGACCATTTTCAAATAAAAGAGTTTGTTTCCTACTTACCAGCAATGATTCTCTCTCTCTCTCTCTCTCTCTCTCTCTCTCTCTCTCTCTCTCTCTGCTCTCTGCTCTCTTTCCTATCTCTCTCTCTCATATCAATATGAAATGCAAAGGTAATATATGTTCACTATGCTTCAATCTATTGTAATTATTATTGTTTCTGTTATTCAATGTTTTCAGTTTCATCTGGGAACTCATTTAGTTTTACACTTGTCTCTTTGAGGCAACTCACCTTTGACAGCTTGTTTGCTTTCTGGCACAACAGAGTGTTTGTTCTCATCCAATACACTTACTGTCCCATGCGGGAATTAGCAACTTTCCCAAGAAGCTGAGCTCCCTTTAGTGAGGAATGATAGAGACAACTAGAAGGACAGCAGTTATAGTCATTGCTGTAGCTTCATTACTCTCTTGGTATTCTCCATGACTAGAATTAGGAAATAAGTATTTTAGAAAAAAAATCAAAATCCATGGTGTTGTATCAAAATAAAAAGTAAAATAGTTGATTTCTACTTAATGTATTTTACACTTGTAACTCTTTTCTCAACTAGAAAATTATGGTTTCAAGTTATATTAAATAATGTCTACTTTTCTTTATTATTATTATTTAATATAATTTTTAAAACATCAACACTAACATTACTACCCCAAGTAAGACTACTGAGTAAAACAAGTTTTGTCACAGCTTTACTTCTCCTTTGGATATATTCTATTTTGCATGTGTAGTCAAAATATTGTGTTTTGAGGTTAGTTGAAAAATTATTTTTTATGTAGAGCTATGCACCAAGTTGATTAGGTCCAACTTTTCTGTTTGCTCTCTTTTTTAGGCTTTTAGGGATACTTTTTTACCTTTTTGATCTAATTATATTTTTGAAATTGTGCAACCTTTGGATTACTTCAAAATCAAATCTATGTAATCAGGTATATTTAGATAAATGTTGTTTCTAATTTTATTTCCATCTTGATCTTTCCTCTTTTTTTGGTTACTGTTTTGTGTGTTTATATATCTAAAATTCTGGGAAGAAATCTGGAATTGAGCTCTAAATTTGGGCATTAATTTAAACATATTGTCTCATTTATCATTTAGCCTTGTGAACAAATTTGACATTTCTTTGGTGTACATCTTGACTCTGACTCTAGCACTAACAATGGGATCTTAGGCAAGCCACTAAACTATTTTAAAATATGTTCAACCTATAAAATAGTGATAATAATAGTACCTACCTCAAAAATATATTTAATGTTTTGAGATAATATAGGAAAGTACTTTGCATAGTGGTTAGCATTTTGTAAACTGTAAATTAATGTTCCATAGTGTTCTTTTTATTATTCACTCTACAGGGCAATCCGAGGATGTATATAAATAATTCAGTAAATGCTATTTGCCTTTATAACTGCCACTAATATTCATCTACTATCTTTTGGGTTATGGTAATATAAATATATATAAGACATAGTCTCTGCTTTTGAGGACCTTGTGGAATCATTATCCTTGTGTTATAATTTGAGGATTAAACTCAGAAAGATTTGCACATATTTTAATAGTGAATTAATGAAATATAATATTTTTTCAGACAAGCTTTGAACAAATTCTGCCAAACAATAATATGGAAAGCCTAGAAGAAAATTCAGATAAAAACCACATCTGACTATATTTTTATTTTGTTTTGAACAAGTCATGAATAGCCTTTTTATTTGGGATACTGAACTAGGGTGTTGATTTATAGAACTCAACAAACATATACAAAGTTCTTGCCCTGCTGATCTTATTTCAATCTAATGGCAGCATGTGTGATAAATCAGTTGGCAGTTCAAATGTTCACAGGTTAGGCAGCAATAGACAGAAGGATCAAACATAAATGGTGAGCAGGTGAAAGTTAGAAGATCATGGGCTAAAGAGCCCTTTCCATGGAATTAATGTCAACACATTAAGAAGAAGAGATGAAGGACTAAATAGGAGAGAGGCTGATTTCTCCACCTACACAAAAGGGAAACCAAAGTGGAAGTATTGAAAGGATAGCCAGATAACATTTTTAGATGGGGGTGGGGGTATTTCTTTGTGCTTGAATTTTACATGCATGTATTCTCACATAATAATAATACCTATGACAATTCTAATTGGGATTTCCACTTTATGGATCAGTAAGTGTGTGTTTAGAGAAGATTAAAAACATACCCAAAGTCATTCAGCTAATAAAAGAAGGATGTCAGATTCGCAATCTTTGTTCATGTGGCTACAAAGCTTGCTCTGCTCATCTCATTGTCCTACAAGTCCACAAAAGACTCAGCACTGTGTGAATTCTCACTTCTAGGCTCTTTGACTTCGAGGGAGCTGTTCATTGCATTTGGTCCTGGGGAAAGAACTATTGCTTTGAATGAGTACAACTGTATGTTGCAACTTTAATAATTTCCCCTTCTAATCCTCAGTATTAATCAACCTAACAAAGTAGAAATAATTACTTTTTTAAAGACAAGGGAATCGTGGTTTAGATATTATGCAACTTGTCAATATTTTCACAGCTTATAGAGCAAAAAATGGATCTGCGATTCTATCCCAGGTTTACTTAACCTGAATATTGTACTTTTCCTCATCCCACAGACAACTTGCACCATATTCCAGATGAATTTGAGTAGATCAGCTTTTACTGACAGTTTCAGATTTCCTCTCTACTTCTTATTTTAACTTTCATGACTGAATTAAAGTGTCATTTTTGTGAAACCTATGAAGAATAACCTGGGCAGAGTTATCTATTCCCCCAGTGTGCTCCTATAGCAACTTGTCTATGACAGCCATGCTCCTTCCTCCCCACATTCTGCTATCACGATTGGTCTTGCACAGTAGATTTGAGTTCGTTAACACCAAGACTAAACTTATGTTTAACTTATCTTTGAAACTTGAATGCACTAAATGAATTTCTCTGTAGAACTGAAACACTGCTGTTATTTGAAAGGTTTTATTTCTTTCTGTTTCTGCTGCTTTATAGCTTTTTAAATAAGCTTCTGTTGAGTATAATGAGATTAAAAGGAGATAATTGAATGTGTTTAGGGAAAATATATATAAAGCAACTTAAAGTGCATTTCCAATAATATAATCCATGGGGGAAAAAAGAAGAAAAGTTGAAAATACAATCTCATATTTTACAAACAAGTGATTTATTTGGGTTCAGGTGAATATAGATATTTTGCTTCAAGGGTATTTAGGACTGACTGGAAAGTAGAGAGATAAGAGAAATGATTAAGTAACCTAAGGTGCTGATATATATATTTTAAATTAAGAGCATATGTATATTTTAAATTAAAGATATGGAGAGGAGAAAGAAACTGATATTGATGACTATTTATAGTGGGGAGAAATAGTTGAATGGGTCCTCAAAGCTTGCCCTGAGGCTCCAATGCCACAGATCAAAAGAGATACAAAGTTTACTAGTGGATACATACAGAAGTGTGAGACTAACTTCAGAAACCTCAGCAAGAGAGATTAGAGAGAAGGGAGCACCAAGAATCTCAGAAGAAATAATCACTTTTGAGAGAATGCTGAGTTGGAAAGACTTAAAGACTTAGAAAGGAGTTCCTTTGGGTATCCATGCAGCCACAGGGAGCACGCAAGAAACCAGGATAGGTAGAATGAGGGGCAGCTTGGTTAGTAGAGAGAATATAATCTGGAATCTCCCTGATCTAAGGGAAATCTCAGTTCCATCTCTACTACTTTTTAACTTTGCTAAACCTTATAACTTTCTGGGAAGCAGTGGAGACAAGTGAATGAAAATGACACCTAACTTGTGGTTCTTTGGAAAGTATAGCTACTGTCATAGGCGTAAAAAATATAATATAACTTAGTATCTGACACATTTCAGTTCGGCACTTTCTTTTACTTTCCACTCTTCTGTACCTCGGTTTTTTAAGTATTATTAAAGCCCTATTTTATTAAATATTTGGATCTAATAGAGTAATACAATAAAGATGAGATAAAAGAAAAAGGAAATGCTGTAATACAAATATCAATAGAAAAATGTAGAAAGAGTTTGAAAGAAAATTCCAAAACAGAGATTTTTTTTTTTTAAAGAATGATTCTGCAGTAAGGAAACAAGGGAACAAATCTAAAAAAATAGGCTCTAACTGTAGGATTTTAGTATTTAATTGACTTAGAACATAATTGACTTCTGTTCTTAGTTTTTTTCTGTAAAATAAGTACAATAACAACTGGGCATCAATAGAAGCATGGGAGAAGGTAAGAATGTATAATTAAGTCCATCAAAGAAGTTTAAATCCACAACAATTAGCTTTTACAAAATTAGAACTGACCTGTCTAGATGTAACTGTATGAACTCTGTTCTGTTGGATTTTTATCCAAGAAATTCAGGTTGCTACACATTAGTATGTGAAATAATTTACTAGGTGTATAAATAAAACATTCAAATCTTTCTCCTATTATTAATGAGTTGGAAGTTAGAGATATTACCTGAAAATAACTAATTTATATGCTTCCAAACAAAATTATTTATTAAAACACCACTATGGTTATTAATCAAACAGTGCCATATAAA
This sequence comes from Tarsius wallacei, assembly GCA_963574415.1. Lineage (NCBI taxonomy): Eukaryota > Metazoa > Chordata > Mammalia > Primates > Tarsiidae > Tarsius > Tarsius wallacei. The sequence continues at coordinate 5,544 of CAUYQG010008734.1, read as the reverse complement.
TTAATTTTAAATGACACACATCAATAATAAAAAAATAGCATTCAACATTGATACTTATTGTTACTGCTATCATTAATCCTTTCAGTGTTAACATTAAGTCCTACTTCCCTAAGTACCACATCTGATATTCTTAACAACCCTGAAAATGGATAGTGTTGCCTCAATATTCCTATTTAAAGAGTGAAAAAGAAATGATGGTTAGAGTAGATTTTTGGCTCTCAAAGTTTATAATGTAAGAAAGTAGAAACAGAACTTGAATCAATTCTTCAGATGTCAAATCTCTAGTCTTACTAGCTAAACTATGCCCTCCTTCAATATTAGATATAGATAGATATAGATATAGATATAGATATAGATGGATATGGATATAAATAAGGAGGATATAGATATAGAGAGGAAGAATATATATAGATATTTTATATGTAGATAGAAAATATACAGAGAGAATTCTTCTCTCCAAGTTATGTTCTTCACATGTGAGACATATATGTTTGTATGTATATAGACATATATTCATATATATATATATATACAGACTATATGTATACACACACACATATGTATATGTATGTAGACATATATATACAGAGAGAGAGATGACTATTGACTTTTTGGGGATTGTCTGTTTATCATAATGTAAACATGTTTCTAGTAAGAGTTAGTCTTTGAGTTTTCTATTTTTGGAACCTGTATACTTAAGTCTCCTGCAGGCCACTGTTCCCAATTCAGTCCCTGCATTAGTTTGCTAGGGCTGCCAAAATAAAGTACCATGGACTAGGTGGCTTAAACAACAGAGATTTATTTTCTCCATTTCTGATGCTAGAAATGATATAAAGGTGTCAGTCAAGTTGGTTTTCACTAAGACCTCTCTTCTTGGCTTGTAGATAGTCATCTTCCTCTAGTGTCTTCATGTGACTTTTCCTATATGCCTGTGACTTAATCTCTCCATCTTACAAGGACACTAGTCATTGGATTATAGCCCACTCATATGACCTCATTTAACATTAATTAACTCTTAAAGACTCTATCTCCAAATAGTCACATTCTGAGGTACTGGGTGTTAGGGTTTCAGCATGTGAATTTCGGAGGACATCATTTTGCCTCTAATAGTCTTCCTCTTTATTCCCCATGTGTTGTAGTAAAGTGTATCTATTCATTGCCATGTATGATATCTCAGGTCTTGATTGTGAGATTTGAAATCTGCCATAGAGATGGAGTCAGAAATAAGTTGAAACAAAGCTGAAGACATTTGGTACTTAGAAATTGGGCACCAACAGACGTAAGAACAAGTTTAGAGTCTGGCTCCAAACAAAAGTGTGAGTGGAAGTTCATTTCTTAAGTTCATTTTGTTGCAAGGGAGTTAACCCCAATTAACATAATTTAACCAAACTCAATAAATTATGGGGACTACATATTCTTTACTCAATTATCTCTTTATTCATTTAATATTTAAGGAGTATTGTGGCAGATTCTTAATTAGGAATACAAAAATAAACAAAACATAGTAAGATCCCTGCCCTTATAGAAACTACAGTGACAGAATGGAAGAACTAAATAAACACAGCAAATAACTATTTAATAGACAATATGATAAAATGCACTATGACAAAAAGAGTAAAGCAAGAAAAGCAGATAGGTTATGAATAGATAAAGGTGACTACTATTAAAGTGACCAACTGTTCCAGTTTGTCTAGAACTGAGGGAGTTACTGGGATGTGAGATTTTGTGTGCTAAAGTTGAGATAGTATGAGGCAAATCAGGATGCTTGGTAAACCTACTGCTAATTCAGGAAATGTTCTGACAGCAAGAATTGGCAAAAATTAGTCTTTAAAAAAAGATATTTGACCAAAGACCTGTACAAGGTGAGGAGGTGACCCAGGTAGATATCTAGGAAAAGACAACTCCAGTCAAAGCATAAAGCAAATTTAATAAACACGAAGCAGATGAATGCCTGGTGGACCCAGAAGCAGCAACAAAGCTAGCATGACTGGAGCTGGATATCCAGGAGAAAGAGTGGTCAAATGAGGACAAATAAGTGATAAGGTTTTGGACACAAAAGGCATTGTGAGTCAATAGAAAGACACTGCATTTTACTATGAGTGTAATGGAAAACCACTGGGGAATTTCAAGGCTAGTTCTACCATGATCTGATTTATACTTTAAAATAATTATTCTTAAAGCTGTTGATAACAGTCTTCTGAGGGCAAGGATACAGCAGAAAGATAAGTCAGTCAGTAATCCAGAAACAATGGCAGTTCACAACATGAGGTAGCAGTGGAGAGTGGTGAGTTGCTGGCTTTATATTTTTATTTATAAAAAGGTTTTGCAGCTGAGATGAATGCAGACTACAAGAGGAAAGGGAATATAAAAAGAAATTCTTTTTTCAATTTTAATTTTTTATTTTAAAGATGTGGGGTACAATTCAGGGTTAGGTATACAAATGTTCATTATGCAGGTACCCTTGTTGATAAGGTGTGGCCCCCTTCTCCAGGCAGATTCCCACTACTGCCAATCCTTTTCTATTACGATAATTGTTCAAGGTCCACTTATGATTGAGAATTCAGGTCTTTGTGTCTGTGAAAGAGCACTTGGTATTATAGACTCTAAGTCCATTCAGGTTGCTGTGAAGTTCATGATTTTGTTCTTCTTTAAGGCTACATAATATTCCATCATGTATATGTACCACATTTTTTTATTCAGTCCTCTTTTGATGGGTAGCAAGGTTGGTTCCTTGTTCTTGCTACTGTGAATAATGCTGCGATAAACATACGTGTGCAGGTATCTTTTTTATAGAGTGATTTGAGTATTTCTGGGTATGGGAGGTCAATTTTTATACCTTTTAGGAATCACCACACTGTTTCCACAGAGGCCGTACTAGTTTACATTCCCACCAACCGTATAGAAGTGTTCCCTTTTCACCACGTCCTCTGCAGCATCTGTTGTTTTTGGAGTTATTAGTGATAGCCATTCTGACTAGAGTTCAAATGTGACAAAACGAAAAAAAACAAAAGCCCCCTTACAAAGTGGCTGAAAGATATGAATAGACAGTTTTCAAAAGAAGACATATGAGCAGCCAACAGATACATGAAAAAATGCTCAGCCTCACTAGTCATCAAAGAAATGCAAATTAAAACTATGCTAAGAAACTTCCTTTTATGACATGAAAGCAGAGATATTGAGTGAGAAAAGTAGATATATGATTCTGGAATTCAGGGCAGAAGAATGACTGGAGCTGTAAATTTGTAAAAACATATATTAACACAAACCATTAGACCTTGAGCTGTTGAGAAGGTATAGGATATATTACACAAATCAGATTTGCACCTTAAGTAGAATTACAGAAATTCCATTCATGTTAACTGGAAGAAAAAACACATACTGGTGTGAAAGGTGAGGGTAGGAGTTCATGGAAGTTTTTTGTGTAATTGTTTTACTTTTTCAGGTCTTAAAAAGTATGATCACTATATAAGAGTGAGAATGAAGAGTGAGAGATAGAAGTTATAAATCATGTTATTGGGTTTGATAGAGTAAATGGACAGGTTCCGGTCAAGATGGCGACGACATAGGTGGAACTGTGAGATTCTCTGAATGTGAGTTCCCCAAAAAGACTCTTGCTTCCCTTCCCCCACCCACTCATCCACAGCCAGACGCATCAGTCTGAGGCCCAGGGACCCTCAGTCCCACGCAGGGCCGGCTATTGCATCCCTGGTTGCTCCCCCTCTGGTAGGAAATCTCGGGTCTCAGCTCCCTCCCTGGTTACAACATACCCAGACCGAGCCCCCAGGGAGGCTCTGGTCACTCGCCCATCAGAGAAACTGATTCCGTCTCTGACTGAAATACCCTGGGAACAGTCCAAGGCCACTTTTGCTAGAGCTTGGGAGCTTTGGAGCTCTGAATTCCAGAGTTCTAACTGCAGATAGAGTGCCAGTGGTGCACCTCGGACTCAAAGAGTGGAGAAAAAGGATCTGCAAAAGTGAAACTATCACTTTTGCCATTCCTCCAGGCAGAGACTTGCGTTGCCCTGCCCATCTACAAGCAGTCTCCACCTCGGTTCCCAAGGAAACATCACTAAACAGAAGACAAAGCCACTCCCCTGGGAACTAAGTAACAGCTGTCTCAGATTACAGCTCAGAGGAAGAAACTCAAGCCTCAGTAAATGAAGCTCTTCGCATTGAAAATAAGGGGAGAGGCTTAAGAGCAGAGATGAACAGATTTTAGACACTCAAGAAAGACCCCACAGCTAGTCTGGTTTTTTACTTTGACTTTTGATTTTATCACTTTGACTGTTTGTTTTGCTCACTTTTCTTAGCTTATTGACTTAGACTATGTTTGTGTTAGGCAAAACGCATCAAAAGACATGATTTTTTCTTTTTGGTCTGCCTTTGTATAGCTGCAAGTACCCTTTAGGGACTTGTCTTTACTCACTTCTCTCTGGCCTTGTGTCTCTCTTTCACCTCTTAGTTAGTATGTATGACTGTCCTCCCTCTCATTCTTCTCTCTTTCTAACTTCCTATTGACTACCCCTTCTTCCATTACTTCGTTCTTTTGTCCCTCCTTTTGTTCCAGGTATCAAACCTACACTCTGCTGCACAGAAAGATTGTAAAACGGTGGGAAATAGGCTCCAGTGGGCTCATACACTGACAGATGGATGCAGCCAGAGGACTCTCATAAGGAAGAACAGGAGATTGCACAAGCAAGGCAAAGGAAACGCCACCCCCCCTGAAAAACAGAATTAAAGAAGGTGAAAGAAAGGAGGAGAGAGAAATCTACACAAATGAAGAAAAAACAAAAGAAGAATATGGGTCTCTCCCAGACCCGTGGGAAGGCAGACACTGAGAAAACTGACTTTGAAATGCAAACAATGAAGAGCCCCCAAAATGACGGGTTTCAAACTACAAATCTAAATATCAAGACAATAATGGAGAGATTAAAAAGAATTGAGGAGAGTCGAGAAGAAACTAGGAAGGAGCGGATAACTAAGATAACAGCAATAAAGAATACTGTGAATGAAATAAATAACAGAATGACAAGCATGGAAAGCAGAATTACCCAAGAAGAAGAAAGAATCTCAGAGCTTGAAGACCAATATATAGAACAAATCCAAACTGTCAAAAACACAGGAAGCAAGCTCAAAAAGGCAGAACAAAACCTTCAAGAGATGAGCGACTACTTCAAAAGACTGAACCTCAGGGTGATTGGTCTCCCTGAAGGAGAAAGAGAGACAGAGTCCACACTGGAACAAGCCTTTCATGAGATAATTCAAGAAAACTTCCCCCATCTAACCAGGGATGCAAAAATTCAAACACAAGAGATTCAGAGAACCCCTGCAAGACAACAACTGCGGAGACCAACTCCTAGACACATAATAATTCGCCTAAACAAAGTAGGTATAAAAGAAAAAATCCTAAAGGCAGCAAGAGAAAAAGGCCAGATCACCTACCATGGAAGACCAATTAGAGTAGCAGCATAGGTTCTTAGAGCTTGGATATCTGGGAAAGATTTTAATTCTCCCTCACTGATGAAGCTTAACTTGGCTGGGTAGG
>CAUYQG010008733.1:0-23458 GCA_963574415.1 Tarsius wallacei | reverse complement strand
TGATTAAGGGAATAAACTTCAATAAGTTTAACATAGAAACCACATTTTAAGTTTCCAAGGCTTTACAGATGTATTTCAATACAACATGTTTTATAGGAGTCCACAAGCTTTTCATCTCTAAAACATGACTTAATTTTTAGAAGGGCTCAAAAATTCCATTCTTCAAAAGAAACATCTGCGTGTTTTCTTCTACAGCTTTGCACTTTCTACACTCCACTATCTGCTCCATGCCTCCCTAGACAAGCCTGACATGACCGAACTACTTCATGTTACTATCTTCCCCAAAAGAAAGTTTAGAAAAGGAGCTCCTCATAAATGCAGATCTCTAAGACAGTATCTAACACAAAAGCAGCTTTAAAAAGATCATTCTTTCCTCATTTTATATTCTGCAAAAGTAAAGAAAAAGTCTTTTACAAAGCATAACACTGGGGTTCCTTCTTTTTACTCAAGATGTTTATCTAGAGTAAAATGACAATGATACAACTTTAAGAGTGTAATAAAAAGTGTGAAAAACAGCAACACAATGGACAAAAAGTGTAGGTGCTAAACAAACCAAAAATTTTAAAGGCTTCTTTTTAATGAGTAAGAAGGATCAGAAGCCTGAGGAAATCCAGAATTTAACAAAAAAGGAAAATGAAGAGAAAAAACATCCTTAACTGCAACCATTCCTTTATCAATAGCGTCTTGGGCTGTAGGAAGGAGACCGTGACCGTGATCTGTATCGACTATAATAAGGAGAAGGTGGTCTTCTTCTGTACCGGTAATCGTAGTCTTCGTATCTGTCATACCCACGATCACAGCCTCTATCATAGTAAGAATCTCGACGCCTGCCACCACCACCACCTCCACCGCCGCCTCCGCCACCACCACCGCCACCACTATGAGTTGGTCTGCCCATGTAGATGCCTGGTGTTGGTGTGTGCGCCCTCTTGGTGACAGAATAATCCACACGTATTCTTCTACCATCCAGCTCCATTCCATTTGCCCTTTCCGTGGCCTCCTTCGAGTCATCTATTCTCTCGAAATACACAAAAGCAAATCCCCGTGATCGTGCAGTTCGCTGATCATAAACCACATTGACACCACTCAGTGGTCCACATCGAGAAAATACTTCACGAAGATCTCTCTCTGTTGTGTACAAACTGAGGCCAAACACTCCAAGACAAGTGTTGGGATCCCTGCTGCCTGTACGTCTTCTCCGGTTAGACATTGGAGAATGACTTCGGCTCCTTCGCCGCCGGTATTCCGGTGTGTACAACCTACTTCGAGCCCATCTCCTATGAGAGTGAGAGTGGGATCTGGACCGAGTGTGACGTCTATGAGAACACCTCCTTGACCTCGACCTGGATTTTGATCTTGCTCGAGAATGGGATTCAGAGTGTTTGGAAACTCTTGCTGGACTACGAGATCCTGACCTGCTCTCTGATTTTCCACAAGCAGGAGTTCCCGTTGGAGATTTTGACTGAGAGCGAGACTCTCTGCCCTCGAAGTTGTTCTCCTCTACATCACTCATGTCGGCCATGCGCTCCCCAGAACTAAATAAGAGGCAAGTCTCGGCTCGAGCGCCGACGGCCTAATCAACCCGCTGGCCGGACCGTGGGGAGGAGGACAGAGGCGGCGACAACGGCCGCTCCACTCTGCTCCCACTCGGTCTCAGGCTCAGGCCTTAAAGAGTTTTCCTTAGGCACTTTATAGATACCATGACCTGAAAACATACTGCCTCCTGTAAACTTGCTCTAAAAATATTATCCGATTCTTTGTTTTTAATACATTTTCCCCTAGAAGCTAATTTCCTTGACCTAAAAGGACTTCAAAAAACTATATTCTTTTCCTTATGTCAAGATATTGCTGTAGTTTCCTGTAACGATACTTATTTCTGTGCCCGAAGGAATAGTTTATAACTAACCTTAAGTGCTTATATATTTTATAAGCATGGTCTGAGAGAAAGGCTCTGACATAGATACTGAGAACTTTGATTTCAATTTCTGCCTTAGTTGGTCTCATTATATATGTCTTTGTATGTATGTGAATACCCAAATAACTGCTGACCTTTCTGCTCCCTGAAGCACAATTTTTGTCAGACAAATTATTTGGGCAAGATACCTAGTCAATGGAATGGCTACTTCATCTTTCTGCCAATTTCTCCGAAGTTACAATGGAATTTAGAAGTTAATAAACTCTACATTTACTAAGTTGGGCTTTAGTTTCCTGCTTTACTCATGGAATGCCCAGAATGCCTCCCCCCCAACCCCCTCAACAAGTGTACTGCTTACTTATCACATAAGGCACCTCTTAGATTTTGCCTCCTTTATGAAACCATGTCTGCTTCCCACAGCTAGAAGTCTTTCTGCCTCTCTTGCCTTCATATGGTCTGTGTTTCTACTGCTTCTTAAGGGAATTCTTGCTTTCTAAGTTGTATTATAATGCTTATATTTTATATACTCCTTGAGGTAGACCCTGTATTTTTTTTTTTTTTTTGATCACAGTTGTACTAGGGGAGCAATGACAGTGGTAGCTCAAAAAATGCAGATTGTTTATGCTAAGGTTTAAAAGAAGCATATTTCAAAAGTAGCAGGGAAGGTGTTAGTTGGACTGCCATGAGAATTCAATAGTCTGAGTTATACCAGTGAATTTCCATGGTCCAACATCTAGGCCTCACCCCTGATGGTTCAAAAATTATCTTGCCTGGGCCATAAAGTCATCAGACTGAGTATTTAAAAAAATATAAGAACTCATAAGAAACTAGTATATAAAATGGAGGGCTCACTTATTAATGTACCATGAGAAATAAAACTGCCATTCCGCTAGCTTAACTGCTACTTTCTTTCCTCATAAACTAGTGGTTCTTAATTGGAGGCAGTACTTACAGCATGTTTGGAATTCATGGAGGTTTTCTGTTTGTCACTATGACTAGAAATGCCTGTGCTTAGAGATGCTACAGTCTTGCAATATGTAGTATAATTGTACACGATAAAGAAATATTCATGCAAAATGCCTCCCATTAGAGAAATACTGACATTAGAAATCCATTAATAAACCGAAATGTCATCAATAGATTGTTTGATGAGTATGAAATCAACTCTAAAGAGATGGCAGTTGGATAATCTTGAATTGATTTCATAGAGATTATTCTGAGATTGAATCAAAGATCTCTGCCCTGTAGGAGAAAACATGAATGATGACTCACAGAAGTAACATCTCAAAATGCATCCTAACATAATAAAGGCCCTATATGACAAATACACAGCTATCATCACACTCAATGATGAAAAACTGTTAGATTTTCTTCTAAAACCAGGAACAAGAAAAAGGTGTGTACCCTCTCTACTTCTAGCCAACATAGTACTGGAAGTTCCTGTCAGAGAAATTAGGCAAAAAAGGAAATAAAAGACATCCAAGTTGAAAAGAAATAAGTTAAATTGTCTCTGTTTGCATATAACATGATCTTAAATATACAGAAAACACTAAAGACTCTGCCAAAAACTTGTTAGAACCAATAAACAAATTTGTTAAGGTTGCAGGACACAAAATCAACATAGAAAAGTCAATTGCATTTCTATACACTATTCATGAACTATCTAAAAAAGAAATAAATAAAACAATCACATTTACAGTAGTATCAGGAACAAAAAAATTCTTAGGAGTAAATATAGTCAAGGAGGTAAAAGATCTGTACATTGAAAACAAAACATTGATGAAAGAAACTGAAGAAGACATATAAATAGAAAGATATCTCATGCTCATGGATTGGAAAAATTAATATTGCTAAAATATCCATACTACTCAAAGTGATCTACAGACTCAAGGGTACCTGCATAATGAACATTTGTATACTTAACCCTGAATTGTACCCCACATCTTTAAAATTAAAAATTTAAAAAATAGCCGGGCTTGGTGGTTCAGCCCGTAATCCCGCGCCTTGGGAGGCTGAAGTGAGTGGATTGCCTGAGCCCGCGGGTTCGAGACCTGCCAGGGCAACTTGGCGAGACCACATATCTACAAAAAAAAAAAAAAAAAAAAAAAAATCAGCCGGGCGTGGTAGCGCGCGCCTGTAATTCCGGCTACTCGGAAGGCTGAGGTGGAAGGATCGCCGGAGCCCAGCAGGTCGAGGCTGCAGTGGCCGGGAGCGAACACTGCACTCCAGACTGGGCGACAGTGAGACTCCAACTCAAAAAAAAAAAAAAAAAAAAAATTAAAAAAAAATCAGAGACATGCAAATCAAAACCTCATACCTGTTTGCATCACTATTATGAAAAAGACAAGAGATAACAAGTGTTGACTAGGGTGGGGAGAAAAGGTAAACCTTGCACACTGTTGGTGAAAATGTAAATTTGTTGAGTCATTATGGAAAACAGTATGGCGATTCCTCAAAAATCGTAAAAATAGAACTACTGGTCAGGTGTGGCGGCTCATGTCTGTAATCTCAGCAATTTGGGAGGCCAAGGAGGAAAGATTGCCTAAAGCCTGGAGTTTGAGGCTATTCAGTGAGCTATGATTACACCACTGCACTCCAGCCTGGGTAATAGAGTGAGACCATGGATCCAAAAAAAAGAGGAAATTAAATCAGTATGTTGATAGCTACATTCTCATATTCATTAAAGCACTATTCACAATAGCCAAGCTAGGGAAACTAAGTGTGTATCGATGGATAAGTGAATAAAAAATTATGGTAAATATATCCAGTGGAATATTATTGAGCCATAGAAAAGAAAAAAATTCTGCCATTTGCAGCAAAATGGATGAACCCAGAAGACATTATTATGCTAAATGAAATAAATCAGGCACAAAAAGACAGATACTGAATAATCTCACTTACATGTGAAATCTAAAAAACTAGAGTACATAGAAGCAGAGAGTAGAACAACAATTGCCAGGGGCTGGAAAGGTGGAGAAAAAGGGGGCATGTTGGTCAAAGGGCATAAAATAGTTCTAGGGAGTAAGTTCCAGAGATCTAATGTACAGCCTGCATGGTGATGAATGTGTTCATTAATTTGATTGTGGTAATCATTACACAGTGTGTACATATATCAGATCATTGTATTGTACACCTTGAATATATTCAATCTTTGTCAGTTAAATATTTTAAAATAAAAAATCAGTGTAATTTATCTATTTTATCTAAGATAAAAAAGAAGTAACATCTCTGTCATTTATTAACTTAGCTGTAGGTGTATATTACTTTTTTTTTGATTTGTCAATCTTCCATTAGTTAATATCTTTTTATTTTGGTAAAATATATATAACAAAAATACTACTTTAACCACTTTTAAGTGTATAATTCAATGACATTAAGTACATTCACACTATTGTGCAACTATCACCACCATCCATCTTTGGAACTTTTTCCTCATCCTAACTGAAATTCTGTACTCATCTACACAGTAACTCCCCATTACTCCCTCCCCTCAGCCTCTCGTAACCCTGTTCTACTTTCTGTCTCTATCAATTTGCCTATTTTACGAACTTCATATAAGTGGAATCAGGTAATATTTGTCCTTTTGCGTCTCATCTACTTCATTTATCATAATGTTTTCGAGGTTCATCCATGTGGCAGCATGTGTTAGAATTTCATCCCTCTTTAAGGCTGGAAAATTTTCCACTTTTTTCCACAGTTTGCTATTCATTCTTCTGTCAATAGGTATTTGGGTTGTTTCCATCTTTTGATTATTGAGAATAATACTACTCTGAACATGGATGTAAAAATATCTATTTGAATCCTTGCTTTCAAGTCTTTTGAGAAATCCCTAGAAGTTGAATTGCTGAATCATATGGTAATTCTATTTTTAATTTTTTGAGGACATGCCATACTGTTTTCCATAGCAGCTGCACCATTTTACATCCTCGCCAACAGTGCACAAATGATACAATTTCTCCATAATATTTTCCACTTTTGACCACTCCTATTAGTACAGACAGTTGTGCCCAGCATATATTAGCACTATATCTAATAATAGCCACTTAAAAACCTATCCCTCTTTCAATCTCAGCCATGAGATTTTCGTAGGCCCACTGATAAATGTTGGAATGAAGGATAGGACTCAGTTTAAACTGGTCACAGCTTTTAATTTCTACTGGCCCCAGTGATTAGTTAGAGATAGTTTTTTATTACCTAATTTGAGTCAATGAGCGACAATGAGACTTCTGGGACTTTCTGGAATATGATTCTCTCTCTACCCTTATGGAATTGAATATAGCTGCCACAGCCATTTTTGGTCATGAGGAGGAAATCTGTCTGAGATCAGAGTCAACATGGTGAACAGAAGAGCTGAGTCTGTGTTTATTTTGTCACTTGAAAGCAGAAGAGGCCTAATAAACATCACTTGACTGACATCACAAATGCCATTTACTATGCTGCTAGCTCAGTCATGCTAATAAATAAGATTTAGGTGTGTTTTTAGCCTTGAGTCCTGGGAAATATTTTATCTTTAAAGGCTGATTTTGCATCTAATCTTGCTCATTATGTATGACTTTTAAAGTTCAACTCTTAGATTTTGGTGAGCACCTGGCTGTCTCCTCTGCCTACTACTTTTTAATGGCCCATTTAACTTTGGAATGTTTTATAAGACTTTTCATGGCAGATTTGCCTTCTTGATTATTTCTGCTTTAGATAATATTGAAATGAGGTTGCACTGCCAGAGAACCGAGTTGCTGTTATCTGCCTCGCATCCCTTCGAAATATTCTAGTTGATTGGAAATGGGTAGAGTGGGACTATGGTTAAACATTAGTTTTACAACCTGTTTAATTCTGAAAGTCAGAATTCTTATGGTGAAAGAAAATGATTCGAGAACAAAAGCCAAGTTTTAAAAATATAAACAAAATTGTCTAGAGACAGAAACTCTAAATTAGTACTATGCACAGAGGATGAAAACACTAGAAAACTCCATGCAGTTCTATTGTAATTACTTACTAGACCTAGATTGCATGACTATAAGGTTATTACATTGCAAGATTAAATGCACTGAAGCTGTAGGTCTTTGCTATCCATCCTAGGCATAAAAAGTTCTGATTCTAATACATGAACTGCCGTCTCCTCAGTGAAGGGGGGGCGGGGGGAAGAGTCAGGCATTGTTGGCTCTATTGATTTGGATGACACATGTTCTCTGAGCCACCTAAAGGGATTCTCTGCAGACTGAATGAAATCCAAAGGTCAGAGAAAAAAAAAAAAAAACAACTGATACATGTAATTGCAATTTCCTTGCAGCACCATATTTGATGACAAGACATTTGACACAATGACAATTTAATATGTGGAAAGGAGGAGAAAGACCAGACATACTGTCTATCTGTAGTAATTGATCTTCTGCAAGCTCCCAATGGGCACTGGGGGACAACTCTCATAAATAACTTCTTCTTATAACCCAAAGGGAGAAGGTGAAAGACCTTGTTCATTTTGGTGAAGTTTCCTTTTTCTCTCCCGAAGACAGGCTGACATAATGACATCAAGCAGAAGGATCAGAAAATTCTGGGTGATGTCTAGGCAATCAAGATAAGGTTTTTGAATGAAAACTCAATCTCCCTTAGGTCAGGTTTATAAAACTGCAATTATCTTGTATGACATCTAAATAAATCTCCATTTTAAAAAGGATTATGCATATTTTATAAAAGTTAATTTGGAAATGAGTGATTCAGAAATCCTCTACTTACTGTGTATTATAAAAACTAAAAGGTAATTTCTAAGTTATCAATTTCATTTTGCAATACTTGTTTCCTAGATAATTGGCTCTAAAATTTTTATCTAGATTCTTAGCATAGTATTTGGCAAATGAAGTAGGCATTAAATAATATTTGAGTGAATGAATCAATAAATTCATGACTCAATCAATGATCCCTTTAGGTGATTCAGAGAACATGTGTCATCCAAATCAATAGGCCCAGTAAAGCTTGGCTGCTTCTCCCTCCTTTTACTGAGAGGGAAGACAGTTTATATATTGGAGCTAGAACTTTTTGTGCCAAGGATGGATAGAAAAGACATAGATAGGTGTTGAATATCACTCAATTTACTACTCTGGAGTTTTGGGGTGAACTGGAAATATAAACTCGGACTTCCCCAGCATTTAGACAGGTTATAAGGCTATGGGCTAGATAAAGATACTTAGGAAGAAGGGACAAACAGACAAGAGGCTCAAACACCGGGTCCTGGGTCAGTTTAGAGTTTATAGAGAGGAGGAGGATCTAATAGACATACTGAGGAGAAGTGGCCAACATGCAGTGGGGTATTAAAAAAACCCAGGGGACTATTTGGTCCTGGATATCAAAGTAAAGCAAAAATTTCAGAAGAGAAGAGTGACCGACTACCTGTGTCCAATGATGCCAGGGGACCATATTGAAGAATGAAAGCTGGTTATTAGATTTGACACCTACAGGCAATTAACCTTAGCAAGAGTGGTTTCAGGGCAGTGGAGGGAAGGGCTGCTGGTGAGGGATGCTGCTTGGTAGATGATAGTACCATTCATAGAAAAGCGGTGCATGGTAGGAACACATTTCAGGGCAAGATGGGGAGATTAAATCTGAATATGTTGAGTTTGAGATCCAGTGAGATATTTAATATGGTGAATGAAGTTTTATGTTGTTTTGAGCCAAATAAGACTACAGATAAATTCTGGTTTTGCCACTTACTGATCCGTATGTCTGTGATTAAGCTAGTAAATGTTGATGAATTTCAGTTCCTTCAAGTGCAAAACGAACAGAACAACAATGAGCTGGAATGTTTTGGAGAAGATTTAGACAAGGTATAGTATATGTAAAAAAACCTAGCACATATTAGGTACTCAATAAATGCTAGCTATTACTGTAACCATTTTGGTGGAGATTCTCAAAATACAGATGCTTGGGAATTCTCAGTTATTATTACAATTCTAATTAGAATCCTAGAGATTCAATGCAGTTGATAGTAAATCTAGTAGGGTAAATAGAAGTCCTAAAGAAGATACGTATTTGTTTAAAATGAGCATTTATAGTGAATTGACAAAATTATACAATGCCATATGATTGAGCTATTAAAATATGAAATGAAAATGCTATATCTTTCAATATGGGATGGTGTCTACTGTATATTGTAAATAAAAAAGTAAATTATGAAACAGTAGGTAAGATATAATCCCATTTTTGTAAAAGTATGTACAGCTCCAAAAATGCACATAACACAACCTCTACAGTGCTTTACCATTTATAAAGCACTTTCCTGCCTAATGAAATATCACCAGAACATCTCAGGTATTTGTTTATTATTAAGTCTATTTTAAATACAAGAAATTAAGTGACTTGCTCAAGGCCATATAAATGGCAAAGTTGGTACTACATTTGCCTCAAATTCCAAAAGAGTCTTGGACTAAGAGTTCAAAATACACAGAAACTGTGAATCCAGACGTGTTCTGATTATATCCTAGAAACCATCTCACTAAGGCTTTCAACAAGGCTGCTTTGGGAGAATGTAATTCCTATGATCATCCTCTTTCCTCCTCTGTTTATGGGCACTCTGCCTCTGATTTAAAAAGTCCCATACCGCAGGGGCAGTAGGATCCCTCAACAGAATTTTGGGCTTCAGACTAGCACAGTTTCTCTACATGGAGTGACTTTCATAACCTTCTCAGCACCTGGATATAGACTTAAGAATCACCTGTCTTCCTGTAGCTGATGTTCAGTCTGTATAGTTTCCTCTTAGTTCATCTATTTAAGAGTCTCCAGTGTAGGGATCCATGACACATGTGCTACTTTTGGGGGTAAAATCTTGGCATTCCAAAATAAAACTCCTTTTTAAAAATAGTGACTTGAAGGTAAAGTCAGTAGAGGCAGACATTCCCACATTCTGTGATTTTGACACTTCTAAAAAGGAATTTGAAATGAAAGTATAGCAAGTGGAACTATCGTGGAGAGATGAGCCACATTTGTTTTTCTGATATACACATATAAATGAATGAAATCTTCCTTGTGGGATCTTTTCATCTGGAAAGTTAAAACACTCCTTGGTGTCATGGAGATAATGTGACTTTTTTTTTTAAACCAATTAATTTAGCCCAATTATACATGAAAAAAATTTTCACAGCAGTCCAGATGACTTCTCTTTTTGAAAATAGAGGGCAGATTCATTCTTCATTATTTATTATTAATTAAAACAACAGCAGACACATTTCTAAGCCTTTCATGGTTTATCTCATATAATTCTTTGCAAGGTAATTACTAGTATTATCATCATTGCACAGGAGGAAAAATCAGATGTAGCAAGATCAAGTAACCTGCCCAAGGTTATACAGCTAGTAAGCTTTTTTTAATCATATATATATATTTAGTTTCTATTATGTGCCAAATTCTGTGCTAAGTGCTTAAGATGTGACAATGACCAAGACAGGCATCTTCTGTCTTCATGGAGTATTTAGACAGACTCTAAATTAATAATTTCAACTTCAAGTGTTATAAAGGATCATTTCATGGACTGTAAGAATAGAGATTAGATTATCTTGGGATACAGGAAGATCTCCATGTAGAGTTAAGACCAATTCATCCAAGAATGCTGAGACATCTTTCCTTTCTCCACATCCACAAGGCACTGACAATGGAGCTCAAATGAAAGCATAAGTGAGGGACCATATGTTGCCTTTTTATTCTTTCCCAGTTTATGCATTGCCATCAGGGCATTCCAGCATCTTTGGGCTCAAATGTCATACATAGAGGTAGGCAAAGGACCACATCTAGATGTCACTATGACAGGAACCTGCTACTCATTACAGGCAGTGGCAGGCCTAACTGCTGAGCACAAGATGCTTATATAACAAGCTACTGATGTGTTAGGAGCTTCCCAAACTCATTTGGCAGGTTCAGGTCCATTGTCCAAATCTCCTTCAGTGAGAATCAATGAAGCATAGACATGCAATGACTCATTCTGGGAGGATACAGATGCCAGACAACCTGAGTCTGCACAGAGGCAGCCAAAATGTTTTATCCCCTAAACTTCACTAACTCCTGTGTCAGCACATGCCTTTAGGGATGGGCAACATTCTGCTCCAGTGCTCGTTCTCCTTTGAGTGAAAAGAACTCTCTGGAGGTGACACATCCATTTTAATTCTAGGGATCCCTACAATTCCACATGCTCAACAACTCCACTAGTCATGGATAAGATACCTAATTAGGTATGTAAATAGTTAGGTTGAATGCAACTCCCTTTGTGAAGCAAGGTATTTCAAATTACCCCTCCCCAAAATTGAAGATATTCCAATTAGTAAGTTGCCTTGTTCAACTGGGATAGGATAGAATCATTTGTAAGAACTGAGATAAATACCCAAATGTCAGTAAAGGGTTGTTTTTTGTTTTTACAAGTTGGATTTTTAGAAAAAAAAATATTGTTAAAGATGATCCATCTGTTTGCCTATATCAGTTAGAATTTTGGGGTTATAAGGAACCGAAACAGATTTTGGTTAAATTATGCAAAAGGAGAATTTATCAGAAGGATATGACATAGCTCACAAACTGGAGAAGAGTTAAAACCAAGAAGAATGCTGGGGTATCTTTTCTTCCTCCACATTCACAAACAGGGCTTGGAAAGGGCAGCAAAGAGTAGCAGCTCTGGGGGTCTAGAAAGTAGAATCTGAGGGGCAGTATCCCTAGGGGCCGCCATCCAATAACTCTGCTTTAACTAAGTTCTGCCCATAGGAAAATTCTGATCCTCGAAAAGGGAAACGGTCTGTTTGGCTTAGGGTGTACCTTCCCACGCTCTCATACCTTGGGTAGAGAAGAGCAGAACACTTGAAATGGAAAACCTAGGAAGGTTGCAAATAATGTACAAGGCGCCTCCTGAAAGGACAACTGAGGTACTTTTATGAGAAAAAAGAAGGACTAGATATTGAGCAGAATAACAAACAAACTTCATAATATCCAAATTCCTCCTGATATCATTTTCAACTATGAATCCAGTATAAATTCACCTAATTTTGCATCACACTATTTTTGGTTTGAATGACAGGAGCAAGGTCCTTTTGAATGTGCTGAGATCTTTCTGCAAAGGTAGCATTTCAGCTGAGATGTGGGCCACGAGAAAGCTGGACATTAAAAATAAGAGAAGAGAGTATTTCGGTCAGAGGGAGAAGCCAAGTCCAAAGGCATTGGGAAAGAAAAGAGCTAGATGTCATGGAGGAACTGCAAGGTCAGTGTGACTGCAACTAAGTGAAAGAACTGGCAAGCAGAAGATGTGGTCAGAGAGATAAGCAGGGGTCTGGTCATGCAGGACATTGCAGAACACGTAAGGAAGAGAGAAGAGACTGGATTTGAAGTGAATGGGAAGCCACAGGAAGGGCTGATTAGCTGTTTATCCTTGAGCAAGGTACTTTACATCATTGAGTCTCAGTTTATTTTACTTTCTTTAAAATGGTCTAATACACAACTTCTTAACAGAAACCCTCAAGGAAAGTTGTGTTTTGGAATTCAGGATTTCTAGTATTAAGAAACACTGTATTTCATATAACATTCCAAGAAAAATCTGATATAGCATCTCACAATCCAATATATTATTATTTATGTGATTATTATTCCGTGATTATTTTTATGATTATTATTTCTGTGATTTACCCATGGCGTAAATAAAGACTAAGCCTATCAATAGCCTTAGTTTGACTTTGCCACCAAATGAGTTTGCTGCAAACCTGCCAAAAATAAATAAATTAGTTAAATTAGTAAGAAGAAGAAGGGGGGGGAGGGAAGAAAAAAACCTCTTTTGTTTTCAGAGGTTTTTGGATTTCTAAGATATAGACACAGGATTGTGGGACTGTATCTGCAGAACAGGGTTTTCTGGTGTCTAACAAGCATTGGAGAGTCGATAAGTACCCGTTCACTTTCCTTCCTCCATCATACCCTCCTACCTCCCTCTCAGTCAGGACACCCACGTATGCCAGAAAGAATACGAAGCACTCCTACCAGGGTTTTTACTGTTTATTTGTTCCACTTTGCATCATGAACTTCAGTTCCTTCCTCTCACCAGGCTCTGTGGGCTTGAACATATTGTAGGTTTGTAGATCACAGAACTTGTCAGGTCTACAGTATAATGGGGCCAACTGGGAACACCACCGCCAACAAAATCCCACAAAGAGAACAAACCTTCCTAGAGTTTCTAGGTCAGAGCCTACTCTAACAAAGTGAGCTATGAAAGCTCCTTTATATAGTAACTTGTTTAATTAAGATAACAGATGTTACTATTGTACAAGTCCTAGTGAGCCACTATTTAATTGGACTCTCATTCACATGGCTTGTGACTGGTAAAAACCAGTTCAAACAACCATTTCCCTCATACGAGTTTTTTTTCCTACAATTAAATTGAATAAACAATACACTCAGTGCACATTCATTTAAGAGAGACACCTTTCATGGCACAGGAGTTTAATATGAGCAATAATGTAAGATCAGAATAATTTCCTAGTTTAAAAGGCAAGTTTAATTCTCTGCTTTATCTATTAGGCACTAAGTTAGGCTGACAATCAGCTGTTAAGGACAAATTGTAAAGAAAACCCTCACCTGGGTGTTAGATGTTTGGTATTTATAACGGAAGAAGGAATCTGGTAGTTTCCATACTCAGATTTTAATATAATCTGGGAAGAGGGATAATTGACAACCTGTCATTCATGCCAGTATGACAGAGGAAACAAAGACAAAAAAGAAAAACAAAAAATAACAAGAGTGTATTAGCACAATCTCCAGGGATGAGAAAAATAAAGAGTTTCTACTGTTTAACCATCCATGGGAAAATAAAAAGAATACTGTAATAGATGTCAGGAAATAGGATCTTGTCCAGACTTTCACAGGCAGTCTGAGGGATCCAAAATCCTCTCATCCTTCTGAATTATCATTGGTAACATGAAGGGCAGAGCTAGATCAAACACCATTGTCTACAGGAGGTAGGCAGGTAATAAAAACGAATGAAGCGGGCAAGAATGTTTTCATGACACACTTTGTATTTGAAAACACAGGAAAATTTGTTATGGGCATGAGAAAATATAATCCTTTTTATATTTTGTTGAAATATGTGGCCCTTTTAACCATGTTTTCTTATTTTCATTTTTGATAAAGAAATCGATACTAGAAATATTTTACTTTCATCTTAACTCTTCTGTAAAGAAAACTACAATACAAGAGCAGTGATAAATGGCAGTAGACACTACTTTTTAATTTGGGGAACAACGATTATATGGCTAATTGAAGATTTCAAGCTCTTGCTAAAAAGATAACTCTCAGCTCTGGCCAATTATTGCTATCTAGAAGTGCAGGGAATTTGTTTCAGATCACTCAGTTTTTTAAGAGAAGTCAGGATTATATGACATATTCCAAATTTTAATTGTTGGACACTAATTAAAAAATTAAACTTGATGCTAGCTAATATACTATATGCTAGCAGAAGAAAGCTGAATTCAGTGAGTCCTTGGCTGGATGACTTTTGGGACCTTTTTAAAATTTGGACATATTGTTACATGAGCGAATACATGTCAATAGTTAATTGTGAGACCTCTTATGAATCATCTAACCTCAGTTTTCCTATTAACATAAAACAAAAGTGCTGGGAGGAACCAATGATTTTCATGAGTTGGAAAGTCGTACATGACAGAATCTTTGGAGAAGATTTTTCAAACCATACCCTTGCCTGAGATTCGCATACATCACAAGCTCCTGTGCTCCTTCCCTTCTTCCTCTGCATCTTTCCCATTCCCACTTTTTCTGACAATCAGCATGCAGTGAACCATTTTAAACAATGAGGATGTGCTGTAGCCCTCAGGGATGCTGAGGTAGAAACAGGTTGAAAAACACCAGTCTATTTCTAAAACTTCATTTAGCCTAAAAATCCTAATAATCAGAGATCACATCAGTTGCATAAAAAGAGACACATCATCAAAGAAGATGAGAATCTCTGGACCCGACTCATACTTATTATTACTTGAATACATAAGTTGCACAGAACATTTCCAGCATTGAAATCTTCATGTCACTTTTGAAAACTCCCAAATGAATCCAAATAAATAATGACATATGGTGATTTATATATGATATATACACATATAATGGATTCTAATTTTGTTATCCTCTTTTTTGGGGTTTACCACAAATCTACCCTCTAGGCAATGGGCATGTACCAGGTTAGGCAAACTAAAGTGCCTTTTTTTCCAGACAACTCAAAGCAAAAAAAGACATTGACTCTTTTGTATAAAAAGTCATAGGAACTGAGCTAAGAGGTGGTCTTATTGATCTGGCGTAAAAGTTTGATTTTTTTTTTCTCATTTGCTTTCCTCCTTTTCTCTCTCTTTCTTTCCTCTCTCCCTTCTTCCCTCACTCTCCTGCTCCCTCCCTTTCTTCCTTCCTTCCTCCTTCTATATGGATCAGAGATCTACAACTTCATCCAGGAGTTAAAAATATGAACTCATAAGGTGGCCTTGAACAATTATAATGCTATAAGAAAGTAATTGGCAGTAGCAGAAAACAGTTGGGGGGGGTGGGACTGGCAGTTGGGGAAGACTGCTAGGGGAGGGAGGGGCGTACCTCATCAACAAGGGTACCTGCATAATCAATGTTTATATACCTAACCCTGAACTGTACCCTACATCTTTATAATAATATAATAAATAAATAAATTTATTTATTTAATAAATAAATTTAAAAAAATGAAATGAAGTTACTGACACTCTTGGGCAAAAGTTAAGAAAGAGGATAAAAGTTCAGAGATGAAGGTACACAGACAGTTTTAAAAGACAAGGTGTGTCTATGGAAAGGCAATTCACAGGACAGAGCCCTCAAGTGGATACTGTATAGGTAACACTCACTGAGTCCATCTTCTGAGGAGAGGGTCAGAAAAATAAAATCTGGTGCAGAAGTCATACTCTGTTCCCTTTCCAAGAAAGTATCAATTACAACATATGCTTTGAACATGATGTGAAATTCAAACAGATTCCTCTGGGTATACAGTGGAAGACTAATTAGCTAACATAAGACATTTAAAAAAATATATGTAGTGAGTAGTTCCAAATGTTTCTTCCCATGATAAGAGCGTCATCCGTCATTTCTTATAATTATATGAAAGAGTATTCTATCCAGATTCCTCTTCTCCAGATCAATGCATTCTACCCCTCAAAACTCTGTGCAATAACATTGCTTGCTGGCAACATAAAACTGTGTCCCTTACTGAATTACTCCCTGCAGTGGAGGACTGCCCCACTAAGGTTATACTCCCTATAGGGAAAGATCTGAGGCCAATGACTTGCAGATCCAGGGATTTAAAGACCAGCTTCCCCTTACCTCAAGATGGGACAACTCTGAGCTCCAGAACTCCCAGTGGGATTGGCTGAAGCCCCAGTTGCAGCTGAATTGCAGGGCAGCTTCTTTCTCTGCCCAATTCTGCTTTTATCACTTCCCTAGAGGTGAATCCCCAGAAAGCACTCCCCAGTAAACCTTCTGTATGCAACTTTTAATTTCAGAGTATGTTTTAGGATACCCAGTGTAAGGGGTCTAGCAAAGTTCAAGGGATTGTTCATATTATTTTTTTACTTCAGTTGCCTCAGATATTTACTAAATAAGCATGAAGGTCATCATTTGAGATTTGAAATTATTCCTGTTGTAGTTAGTTTTGCTATACTTTGCTTTGCTTTTGTTTGGGGTAGGTGTTTAGTAGAGCCTAGTATTTAAGGTGAGTAAAATGTTATTACATATTCAGAATTAATACAAATTGTTCTATGGAGAAGAAGAAATAATAAAATTTCCATCACCAACATCATGGGACTTGACTTTGCATGATTATTAGAGAGTAAATGCATGTAGTCTTGTAAAGGAAGAGCTAGTTTGGGGGTTCTTAGACTGGATATTGCTCTTAGCTTTAAAAACCTACTGTTTAGGATTTTAACTACTTTGTGTTATTTACTTATTTATTTAAGCTCTGGGCTACAGTGCTCCCAAGAATAAAATGGAAAATTAAAATGTATACTCTAGTTATCCCAAAATGTTGCTGCTAATATAAAATTTAATAAAGCAAGTGTTATGTTTCTGTTGAGAGCATGGAGCAAAAGTCAAACCAAACAAAACAATGAAAGAAAGGCCAAAAAATCCATTCCTTCTCTGGGCCATGTTCTTGTCTTGTGACTATGCTGCTTTGAGTAAACACAAGTAAAAGTTATTAGAAATGAAATATTAAGAACTCCTGAGGAATAACTCACCAGTGGGTTTTATTTTATTTATTTTTTACTATAGAAACACAGTTCCATTATTCTATAATCACACATACAAATGCACACACCTGCAGGCAAGTCATATCATATGGGCACTCCCAGCACCACACACTTTCCAACCTATTGCTAGGAAATTGTTTCTGATCATCATAAAGAGAATCTAAAAATATACAATTATCTAAAAGTCTAAAAATATAAAATGTAACAATCTAAATAGGACCTATGTCATTTTATAACCAAGTATTCTCTAATCAACACAAAATGCTAGTTGCTGGATCAACAAGGAAGACGACAAAATCTCTAAGAACTTGCTGAATGTTCCTGTGCTCTGGTTTTCTGCCTCTTTACATGTGAGGAAACTAGGAATAAAGCCCTGTTCTTTCTTGACTAACTGTAGGCTTGAGTCATTCTTGCTATAATCCTAAATAGAGATAACTGGTTTGCTTTCCATTTAGTTATTTAATTACAATGT
The DNA here is from genome assembly GCA_963574415.1 of Tarsius wallacei. NCBI lineage: Eukaryota > Metazoa > Chordata > Mammalia > Primates > Tarsiidae > Tarsius > Tarsius wallacei. Next base: position 5,805 of record CAUYQG010008733.1, on the reverse strand, counting down.
CTAACAGCCCTGAGAAAAAATGTCAGGGAAAACTTGAGACTATCTCTAGCTCTTACCAAGATTTCTTCATTTTAGACTTTGTGGACAGAAATCAGCTACGGGCTAAATGCTAAGATCCTATTTACTGATTCTCACATGGAACTTGCATCTTTGTATCATCCTAAAGATAGTATTCCCACATTTGTCCTCGTGATTCTTTTTGTCCTACTTTAGTATATATCTGGTCTATATTGGTAACACAAAACAGTTGCATCCTATATTCTTGCCAGCAATGATAATCTTGAAATTTCTTCTAATGCTTAGTACAGTTCTCATGAAAATTAAACGTGGGATTTCTAAAGTAAACCCATACATTCATTTAGATCAAAGTTTTTTCCCCTGACACCCTAGTCCCTTGAGGTATTCTGTACAATAAGGCTCTTTTCTCGATGAATTTGGGAACCATGATTCTTGGAGATTCTCAATGCAATTAGCACATTAAAGTTTCTGATACGTTCTGCAATACAGAATGTTTAAATTACATTTCTTAAACTTATTTGGTTACAGAATACCACTTTACACAAATATATCATCTCCCACCTCACCTTAAGAACTGGTATTGGAAAATATTGATGTAGATGTTCAAAATTTTGCCTATGGGGCAAGCTTCTCTATAAAAGAAAACTATACATTTGGCCACACCTCACAGAACCGAATTTATTAATTTGTCCTTTGTCAATACACAATTTGCCAAGTGTATGAAAACTATAAAGCACATCTATGAAATCTTGTATCTACTGTAGTAATTGTGTCTCATGGGAAATACTTTGCTAAGATTTTACTTTCAGACAAAACATTTTTTTTTTTTTGAGTTGGAGTCTCACTCAGTCACCCAGTGCAGTGGCAGCTCCCAGCCACCGCAGCCTCGACCTGCTGGGCTCCGGCGATCCTTTCACCTCAGCCTTCCAAGTAGCTGGAACTACAGGCGTGCGCTACCACGCCCAGCTAATTTTTTTGATTTATTGTAGAGATGAGCTCTCGCCAAGTTGCCCAGGAGGGTCTCGAACCCGCAGGCTCAGGCAATTCACTCACCTCGGCCTCCCAAAGTGCGGGATTACAGGCTGAGCCACCAAGCCCGGCCCAGACAAAACATCTTAAATAACACTATGGTTTTAAGTAATTATGCTTCTTTCTTTGCTTGGGTAGCAGGTACAACTAAACCTGTGAATTATATGGAATGTATTTCTATGTAATCATTTTATTTCTGACATTTTAATTTTTCTACAGATAATTCTACATTATTCCAAATCCCTAAATTACTTACTTTTATCTTTAAAAAAATTTTTTTATTAGCAATTTCAAATTCTTTGTGAAATGAAGCCATGAATTCACTGATTTCTTTCTTTACTCAACACATACTGACTAACCTCCTAAATTGTATTCCTGTGTCCATTCTGGATAAATAGTGGTGAATGAAACAAAGTAGATCCCGTCTTCACACAGCTTATACACTAGTTTAGGAAAGCAGAACATAATTAAGTAAACCAAGACACATAGTTATAAATTCAAAAAAATGCAAAGAAAGAACTGAAAGTAGGCATAGCTGTTATAATGGGAAACAAATACATAGGGTCTCAGACCTCTTGGCACTTACAGTTAGTGAGGGGAAGAATAAATGAAACAAAACACAAAAATAAGGAAACAAGGAACCAGATCGTGCAGTTCCTTGTACACAGTGCTCAGAAGCTCAGTTCCCACCTTAAGTGCTAGTGATGAGATTTGATTTCTGTTTTAAAAGACCATTCCAGCCATAGTGCAGAGAACAGATTCGAAGGAGGTGAATATAGAAGCAGAGCAGCCAGCTGGGGCTACTGCAGCATTTCCCGAGAAATGATAATGACTGGGCTAGGGTCCTGGTGATGTGCATACAAAGAGGATCTATTATATTCTTTGGAGGTGGAATTTATAAAATTTGCTAATGCATTAAATATGTAGAATGGTGAAACAGAGAAATCAGCAATAATTTCTAGGTTTCAGGCTTCAGCAATCAGACAGAGATGGTGTGTAACTGAGAGACGACTAGGTTTCGGGGTGGAAGTTGGTGGTAGGATGAGTCCTATTTGGGACAGGATGTTAAGTCTGAATTGCTCAGGGGAGAATCCTGTACTGAAGATACACATTTAGAGTGGAGAGTACATACATGATGTTTAAAGCCATGGGAGATGAGAGCATTACCTGGAGAGAAAGTGGAGGTAGAGAGAACAAAGGGGCAAAGTTGATGAGGAAGATGCAAGAGTGCTGATCGGAAGGCTCCAATAGGAAGTGTAAGAAGAGAGAGAGTTTGATGATGTAGGTAAGAGCAGGGATGACTGAAGGAGTGAAAGTCCTTGAGAAAATGAGAAAGGATAATAGTAATTTTAAAGTGCATTGTTTTTCTTCTCAGTTGGAACGCACTGCATTCACCTGAAAAACATTTTTCTTGGTATTAAGAGCAGTCAGCCTCATTTTTTTCTAACAACTTTATGCATCCTTTGGAACAAAACACCTCTTTCGGAATAAAACCCTTTGGAGCAAATCAATATGTGGGAAAGTCAATGTGTGTGGAAGAAATCCAAATGTTATTTCTATTACATTGAACATGAAAGAAAGTCCAGACCTCCCTTTCTTTCAAGTACACAATCGCCCCTGTGCCCACACTTTCAAAAGATGCCCTTGACTGTCATTTTGAGACTGAGGTCAAGGTTATATTACATGAAATTTCTTAGCTCTCTCTTCCACTCTAAACTTTTCTGTGCCTTTACTCATCCTCTCTTCCTAGCCACAGTCAAAGAAGGCAGGTTTCTCCTAATTTCCCACAAGAATTGATTTTGGGTCCATTCCCCTGCTGTTTCCCTGAGAATCATCTCCCTTCCTTTACATCTTTAACTCCTTATTTGACACAGTGTGATTTCCCTCAGGCTATAAATATTCCCCAATCTCTTCCATCCTAATGAGATCCTTGCCACAAATGTCACCCCCCTGCAGTATATCTTATCTTCCACATTTCATTACTTATCACCTGTGAAAAGTATCCACTGCAGCCAGCTGCTTACCCTCCAGTCAGTACAGCTTTTGCTCTTATTGAAAGTGTTTATTTCAAGGTCACTTGTGACCTCATTATCACCAAATATATATTGTTTGTGGTCCTCATGCTGTATGACTTTGTGGCGATAACTGACAATTGTACACCATCGTCTATTCATAATACCTAGAATTTCACAGCACCCCAATTTCCTGGTTCTCTTCTTAGCTTTCTGACAATTTTTTGTTTATTTTTGTCTCTTATGAACAGTCTACATAATTCAGAAGATTCTGTCCAGAGCCCTTTTGCTTTGCCCTTTTTTCTCAATGAACTGCATTCACCTCACCACTTCAAAGAAGATGATTCGGAAAGCCATGTTTCTCCACCTGACCTCTCTCATGAACTTTAAACTGGCATCACCAACTCTGTACTGCATAGGCTCCACAAGGAGTGGTGTACTGTAAATGTTTAATAAACTGGCTCTGTGGGAAAAATGGGCCAATTCTCATGGTGTAAATATTCCCACAATGGCCAATGTTAAGCACCAATGTGATATCACTGAACACTGAGCTGAGAACATGTGCAAAATCTGCTCTTCTGAGCCCTTCCGTGGACTTCGACATACTACTGTATAATCAACCTTTCGAATTCAATAAGCCCAAGCTGAACTCACCATCTATACAAACTGGTTAGTCTACTTCCAGAGATTATAAATGACATTAAGATACCTTTCCTTTTTGGAGGATTGGGAGGTTGTAGAATTCAGTCCCACCTCTGTTATATATTTACCAGTTTGGGTATTTGATCTTGCTTGGAGGTAGGAATACATTCCACAAAATAATTAATCTTGCACAGAGCTGCTTTCAACCTTGCCGACTTAACTATGTGTGATAATTTTCAAAGGTATAGAAGGTTAAATAATTTATCCTAAATTATCAATTATTTGTTTTCTTTTAAATTTTAAAACTCCTGTTCTATGATATAATTATGTTTCATGTGGGAAGGGCAGTTGAATTATAAAATATTACTTATTCTGGGGAAAGCTGTAAGAGGAATTGTGTACATGAAAGCACACACACACACACACACTCACACACACACACACACACACACTAAAACTCTATTTAATAGAGTCTTTTACCCACCACCTGGATTTCTCATCAGGCAACTTATAATTCTACTATATGTACCCTCTAGGTGCCATATGTTGTAATTATATGGAGAGCCAAGTGTTGCTCTAATTAGATCATTTGGCAAAGGGGATTTAGAAACATCATGATGGATATTTACTAGTAGAGATCTAATTAACTCTGGCATATCTGTGAGTGAAATATGAGGATAAAACGACATAACAGAAATATAGGGGTCAAACTTAGTATATGATCCCAAATCTTCAATATTTACATGACATCAATGCAGTTGAGCAGTCTAGCAGATTTTATTTCTAGAGATGACAAAGTTAGGAGAAACCCAAATTATCTGCCTTGTCTCCGTTGAGAAGGCACAAAGCACTGCCTGTCTGGTTTTAATATCCAGTCACATCACTTCAGTTCTAATTGCTCTTAATTACATGCCACTTTGGTTTGAATATTTTCATGATCACTTAAATCCATTTGATGATACAGAGCTATTTTCTCTGAACAAAGGCACTGCTGAGGTAGTTCAAGGACTTAATTTACCTCTTCTCCAAGGGCCTTCAATGTTCTAACCCAGACCTGAAATCAGACCATCATACCTTTTTCTCCCTCAGGAAACTACAAAGCTATGTATCTGAAGGCTGCCAATTTATTATTGAAAATATGAAATCAGTAACAGCAAAAGCTGCTTTAGCCAGTTATCTATTGATATTAATAACATCAGCAACATTCCACTGTTTTAAAAGGTAACAAAAGCAGTGTTTTATTCTTACTAATAATATTTTGACTTATCACCAGATTCCAGCTTCTCTTTGCAGCAGATAGAAGAATCTAGTGTTCCAACTTCAAGCACAACTGGTAAAGACACAGACTTTGGAATAAGTGAAACCTGAATTTGCAAAACATTATCAAGCTTTGGAAGTTCAGGTAAGGTAAATGCCCTTTTCCAGTTTTGGTTTCCTTGCATAAAAGATGGGAAGAATAATAGGACTGATCACATAACATTTTTGTGAGGATTAATAGATGAAGTGCTTAGCTGAGAGCACACAAAGATTGAAAAAAGAAGCTAGGTATTACTATTATTATTAATAAGTGGGGAGTTGAAAGTGACCATTTTTACAGAGATAAAAATGATAGCCACAAGATAACCAAGAAATACACAGCAAGAGTCAAAGTAATAAGTAACCCAAATCCCTAAGGATGCCCAAGCCTAAAATTTATTCATACATGTACCAATGACATAAAGTGAGATCAAAGTTTTATTTCAACTTAATGGCTAGAGATTCCCAAACTTCTTCACTGCTAAGCTGATGCAGAGTGTTTCTGTCAGTATTATTTTATATCCTTCCACATTATTTCATAATGTTAGTAATCTCTTATTAAACTCATGACTTTTCCTTACTGATGATTATCCTTCCATCTCTTCTACCTAAACTCTACAGATAGCAAGTCTTCCATCTGGCTGAATCCCTCTCTTACCATCATTTCTTTTTTTTTTTTTTTTTTGAGTTGGAGTCTCACTCTGTCGCCCAGACTGGAGTGCAGTGGCTGCTCCCGGCCACCGCAGCCTTGACCTGCTGGGCTCCGGCGATCCTTCCGCCTCAGCCTTCCAAGTAGCTGGAACTACAG
>CAUYQG010008731.1:0-12011 GCA_963574415.1 Tarsius wallacei | reverse complement strand
AATCACATTATCTCACTTCCCTGGTTATAGAGATGAGCTCCTGATCCAGCTTGTTTCAAACATAATACCTCCGTCTGCCTTGATCTCAGTAATTTGTGAAAAGATGACACATAACCCAAATGTGACCTATCAGAACCCCTCTCCAGGATTTTGTTTTGTTTTGTTTTGTTTTATTTTTGCCAAAAAAAAAAAAAAAACTTTGGGGTAAACAAGTAGAATGTTGGTCTAGCCATTTCAACTTGCCTGAGTGAATCTGTGAAAACCTGTTCTCCATTTATTAATCATTTGCTCAAATGGGAGCTTGGACATATCTGAGCTTTCTCGGCTGGCAGGGAGGGAGCAAGCAAGCAAGATAAAGAAGACTGTGTTGACAATAAAACTTGATCTACATGATATGATCCCATTTATGTAAAGTTCTATCTCTATCTATCTATCTATCTATCTATCTATCTATCCATATATCTATCTATGTATCTTTCTATGTATCTATGTATCTATGTATCTATCTATGTGTCTATGTATCTATCTATCTGTCTGCAAAAGAAATTAGATAAAGGAACTTGATCTCTCCTTTATCTTATGTCCAGATGGGTAGGAGATACATAAAGTAAAATATGTTGTCAATAAAGTTTGTTGCAAATTAATGTGTAGACAATGAGTCTAGTTTCAAAAAAAGAAGCAATATCTCTGTGTCTAGATATTTGTTTACATCTGTTTTGATGTAAACAAGGAGAAATCAGGTTTTTAAGAAGAGTACCTTAGGGTTGCTTTAATGTAACTTCATCCTCTGAAACAGATCAGAAGCTCATGGAAAAGTTCTGCTCACTTTGAAGGAAGCCAAAATGTTTCACTCCAAAATATACTTCTTTGACATATTTTGAGATGGCTGTTCAGAGGGCCTGTAGACAGAAGAAGCCCTGCAAAGTTGTCTTTTGTGGGGGAGATTTGTTACTGCAGAGAGTCTGCATTGATGCAACCAGGCTTCTCCAAGCCCTCCCTTCAATGGATCTAGGCGAGATTAACTGATCCTAACAGCTTTAAAGATCTGAAAGAAACATTGACCTCTATTATGTCTGTGGGTGCTACCTATGAGGTTCATCCAAATAACAAGACCACCTTGGCTAGTCAGGCCTCTTCCCTTCCTCCCGTAACCTGTTTTGTTTGCTCAAAGTTCTCATTTTTTCTGTAACCCTAAGATGGTATACAAGCATCAACCATCTGGTTATTTCTTATATTTTGTATAATTTCCATGCACATTAATACATTTGTATGCTTTGTCTTCTATAAATCTACCATGTGTGAGCTGATTTTTCAGCGAACCTTCAGAGGGCAAAGGGGAAGTTTTCCTTTGTCCACTACACTGACTATCTTGTCCAGAAAGAAGGCACGGCACAAGGTCCTATAGTTTGAGACAAAACACCTAATATAAATTTATTAGAGAGGGTCCTGTGTTGACAGAGGATTTTTTTTTTAAATGGAAACCCCTTTCTTGCTGAGATTGCTCTGTGTTACAATTCACATGTGATTGTGAGGTTTACAGAACAGGCAGTGACATTTAATAAACTAAGCTTCAGGGTAAACAACTAGTTAGAACGTTGGCCCTAGCCATTTCAACTTGCCCTATTGAATCTGTGAAGACTTGTTCTCCATTTATTAGCCGTTTACTCTAATGGGAGCTTGTATATATCTGAGCTTTCTCAGCTAGCATTTAAGCTGTGGCTCATCAGGGGATTATATAGCTAATCTTGACATGGGCTAGTGTTTCACAGACATCTGGAAAGTTGGAGTTCTGGGAGGGCTGACATTTTTGTGGGCTGGGATATAAGAATTAGGATTATGGCAGGCATTTGGAACATTCTTACCCTGTTTATTGAATGAAATTAATGGATGATCTTTTTCAGGGTCTCCAAGTGTTCTATACTTCTCTCTTTCTTGATGATGACACTCAGGACAGTAATTGCTGTCTCAGTGAATAACTAAAAATTTTAAGTCTATTCTGCATTAAGCATGCAATGGAAAAAACTGGAAACTTGTGTCTGGTCTTCATCACAATGTAAGTAAAGAAATGCATGCAGTGAGCAGATTTATTATAGCATTCTGTGAGCATCCTCTGGGGATTCAAAGTCTGGGCATTAGACAATCTGCATGTGGCAGTTGGGACAGTTAGGAGAAAGAGGTCCAAAGGAGAGCATTTCTGCCATGCCAGAGCTGACTGGCTGGCTGGCTGTCTCAGTGGAGAGTGGAGACCAGAAACCCTGCCAGTTATGGGGCATCTACCCAGGGGCCCTTGCTTCTAGTGGGAGCTGTGTGACTGTCTTTAGCAAGTGAGTAACCACTTCTTGGTCTAATATGATTCATAGCATGTTATGGGCTGAATTGTTCCCCCCCGCCAATCATATATTGAAGTCTTAATCCCCAATATTGCATAATGTTACTGTACTATATTTGGAGATAGAGTCTTTAAGGAAGTAATTGAGGATTAGTGAGGTCATTAAGGTGACTCCTAATTGTGGGACCAAGACAAAACTTCTCCTTCGCTCTCTGAAGTTTCAGTGAAAAATTGACTGATGAAAGGCAGATTAATAGGAGAAAAGGGCCAGGTACAGTGGCTCACACCTGTATTCCCAGGTAGGAGACCAAGGCAGAAGGACCACTTAAGCCCAGGAGTTTGAGATCAGCCTGGGCAACATGGCCAGATCCCCTCTCCACAAAAAGTAAAAAAAAAAAAAAAAAAAAGCTGGGTGTGGTGGTGCACACCTATTGTCTCAGTTAGTTATTCAGGAGTTTGAGCCTAGGAATTTGAGACTGCAGTTTAGTTGTAATCACACCACTACACTCCGTTCTTGCCGACAGAGACTCTGTCTCAAAAACAAGCGGTGGTGGGTCACAGCATGATCCCAAACAGGTAATGGTGGAAAATCAGGATATAGTGACAAGACAAGTTATGGGAAGGAGAGAAGAGTCCTAGCTAGCAAAGGTGGTCTTATTATGAAGGTGAAACCTCACAGACGCATCCTCAGAATAGATGGTAAATGTTATTTTCAGACCTTAAAGGTGGCAGCCTCTCAGGACAAGATCGGGACAAGAGAGAGCCTCAGAGAAAGCTTGTTTCAGTGCAGACTCTCTACAGATGCAAATCTGTAAAAGATAGCTTTTCAGGACTGTTCTGTTTGCAGGTCCTCTGAACAGTCATCTCAAAATATGTCAAAGAAGTATATTTTGGGATGAAATATTTTGGGATGAAATATTTTCTTTGGAACTTTACCTTCAAAAAGTTTTAAATAAAAGTCAAGTAGGTAGCTATGGAGAAATTTTGGTTAGAAGTTGTTAGGTGAGAACAAGGGAGGGGGAAAACAGTGATCAACATAATAGAAAAAATTTAAATGCATGGTCCCATGTCATTTTGAATCAGTCTCTTAGTCCTGAGAATAGATCAGTATGGTTAAATAGCTGTGTCTCATTCCAGGAGGTGGCATTGCAGATGGGCTCTCAGAGCTAGACCCTTATACACGATGCAAGCAAATAGATCTTTAATAAAAGCCATTTCTATGGAAACAGATGAAAAACAAAGGTTAATTTCTGGAGTAGTCTGGAGTTTTTCTATAGTCTCTTATGCATCTTCAGATTGCATTTGCAATCTGACAAATTTTATTGTATTGTAGTTCAAATCAGATGTTCAAATGAACTTTCTGAGTAGTCCATACATTCATAGAAACTAAGGCTGTTTATATATAACTTGTTGCAGTGATTTCTCCTGAGGTTTATAGCAAGTTGTCTAGCTTCAGTTTGCACAGCTTCAAAAAAATAAGTTTTAATTTCTTAAAGTAATCAAATTTATTTAATTTGATTCCAGAAAAATGGGAGAAAAATTTAAAGACATTAGTTTGGAGACTTGTAGCCAAAAAAAAAAAAAAAAAAAATTCAAAATTTAGCCTTAACTGTAGGCAAATAATAAAAACTCAGAAACAATGGGCAAGGTAGACTTGAATAACAGAACTAATTTTCCTCTGAAACATAGCTTGTTTCTTTCTAGTGTTCCATTTTTCTACCAAAGATGAATCTAGGAAGACCAATTTATTTGCAAAATAAATTTTAGCCTTATTATACTTGGCCTGATTATTTGTATAACATGCTGCAAGAATAGTGACTGGCTATATAAGCACTTTTAAAGTTGGCTTTGCTGGAATGTTTTCATAAGGAATCTCAGGTTACACTTTTAAAAGTCCCTTGAGGACAGGAAGCCAAGCGAGGATTCACCATCAGGATTTACCTGTAACATCTGTATGAATCCTGTGAATTCTGAATTCTTTCTTCTAGAGCATCCCAAAATACCTAGAAGTTCCTGGGCATTCTTTTTTTTTTTTCTGCAGCTAATTCTTTTTTTACTGTAGAGATAAGGTCTCTGGGCATTGTTTAGTTTGTAAAATGACATTCTTTATCACAAGGTCAGAAAGCTTGTGAATGGAACCATGTAGACAAGGTCTTAGGTCAGTCTTTCCAAGGGGCTTTTTTAGTGGCTCTGTAAAGTCAACCTCAATTCCCCAAAGCAGTCAGCTCATATCTGAAAATATACCATTCCGGTCAAAGCCTTCATAGAATAACCAGTGCCTCCAATTGTGTCCTGTTACAGAAGAAAACAGATTCTTATTGAACATATGCAAATAATTAAATTTGCATAAAATAAGAATATTCACAGATAGTTTCTGAATTTTGGAGCAAATAGAGATAAAAATCAATGTTTCAACTTTACTCACAAAAATATATTATACCCAATTGCAATAAGCTATACATAGCTCAAAGGAAGTTTTATTGACTCTAGAAAACAATACATGAAAAAAATCAGCAATGTTTCAAATAAAAAGTCATAAAAAAACATTTTATTCCTCTACCAGTTTCATCCCATGTAATTACCTTTTGTTCTGCTTGATGCTGGGTTCGCTATCTTCATGAACACATCAGCTTTTTTTTTGTTTGTTTTTTGAGGTGGGGTTTCACCTTGTCACCCAGTTTACAGTCCAGTGGCATAATCATAGCTCACTGCAGCCTCAGCCTCCTGGGCTCAGGTGATCCTCCTGCTTCAGCTCCCTGAGTACCTGGGACTACAGGCATGCACCACCTTGCTTGGCTAGTTTAAAAAAAAAAATTTTGTAGAGACAAAGTTGTGTCTTGTTGCTTAGCCTGCTCTTGAACTCCTAGACTCAAGCAGTCCTCTGACCTCGGCCTCTCAAAATACTGGGATTACAGGTGTGAACCACCACACCCAGCCACATCAGCTCTTTAATTAGAGTCCTGGAAGTTTTTACTGAGTCCAATAGTATAATTGCAAAAGCTATCATAAACATGTATTCAAGAGTATTTGTCAGTCTCCTTTCCATAACTTTCTTGAAGAGGAAGCAAATTTTGGACTGTAGTCAGTTGTAAACTCCTTTTCAAGATGAATCAAAGTAAAACAATAATTGTCTATGGATGACAGAAGAATTAGAATAGCCATGAGTAAATATGCAATTGACAAGGAAATTTGGCTATTTCTGTGGCATACAATGACTAAATGCAATAATCATAATTATGTCTAATATATCCTAAAATATATCAAAATTTTAAGACTCTCATAAAATTTTGGAGTACATATTAATAACATACTTACACAAATATAACTCAAACAAGGTGAAATATCATTTCTTATTTGTCAATGCTTCCCATAAGATTTTCACATAGCAAATAAGCCTCTTGAACTACCAGGGGTCCTTTTAGTTATAATTAGAATATTTTTTTAAAAATTCAAATTTTGCTCTTTGATATAGAAGAGACACTCAGTTTTTTCAAACAATCAAATGCTGTAACAAAGACAAGATGAAGTAAACTCTCTCCTCTTTCTTTTTTTGAAGTTTATTGAAAAGGTAAAGCAAAAATCTTTTACCCTTTCTTATTAATACTATAACAAAATCATGTTCAAAGAGAAAATAAAATTCTACCTTTGCATCAGTATATTAATACTAAAGTTAATTATAATAAAACACTATAAACAGATCAATTCAATCTCAGTACTTTTTGTTTTAAAATTATTATTATTATTATTATTAATTTTAGATATGGGAGTACACATGCATATTTGTTACATGGACATGTTGTGTAGTCATGAGGATTTGCTGCTGTTGTATATGGAATTGAGTTCTTGATTTGATTCTAAGCTTGGTCGCTATTGGTGTATAGCAGTGCTGCTGATTTGCGTGTGTTGAATTTGTGTTTAGACACATTACCAAATTCATTTATCAAGTCCAGGAGTCCTTTGGAGCAGTCTTTAGGGTTCTTTAAGCATAAGATCATATCACTGGCATATAGAGATAGTTTTATTTCTTCTTTTCCAAATTGGATACCCTTTATTTATTTTCTTTTTAATTTCCTGATTGCTCTGGCTCTGACTAGGACTCGCAGTACTATGTTGAATAGGAGTGGTGACAGCGGGCATCCTTGCTTTGTTCCAGTTCTAAGGGGAACGTACTCAACTTTTCTCCATTCAGGATGACATTGGCTTTGGGTTTGTCACATATAGCTTTTATTATTTTGAAGAATGTTTCCTTTATGCATATTTTGCTGAGGATTTTTTATCATGAAAGGATGCTGAATTTTATCAAATGCTTTTTCTGCATTATTGAAAGGGTCATATGATTTTTTGTTTTTAATTCTGTTTATGTAGTGAATCGCACCTATTGACTTATATATGTTGAACCATCCTTGCATCTATGGGATAAAACCTGCTTGGTTGTGGTGCATGATTATTATTTTTTTATGTGCTGTTGAATTCAGTTTGTTAATATTTTGTTGAGGATTTTTGCATCTATATTCATAGGGGATATTGGTCTGTAGTTTTCTCTTTATATTGTGCTTTTTCCTGGTTTTGGTATCAGAGTAATACTGGCCTCATAAAATGAGTTGGGGAGAATTTTCTCCTCTTCAATCTTATGGAATAGCATAAGTAAAATTGGGATCAGTTCTTCTTTGAAGGTCTGGTAGGATTCAGCTGTGAGTTCATCAGGTCCTGGACTTTTTTTGTTGGGCGATTTCTAATGATAGTTTCAATCTTGCTACTCATTATTGGCCTGTGTGGGATTTGTCTTTCTTCCTGATTCAAGGTTGGGGGATTGTGTTTCCAAGAATTTATCAGTTTCTTCTAGAGTGCCTAGTTTGTTTGCATAGAGGTGCTTATAATAGTCTCAAATGATATTTTAAATTTTCAGCTAGTGGTCTATCAATTTTGTTTATCTTTTCAAATAACCAACTTTTTGTTTCATTGGTACTTTGCATTTTTTTTTTTAACAAAACAAAAATTTCATTTAGTTATGCTCTGATCTTTGTTATTTCTTTTCTTTTGCTAGATTTGAGTTTGGTTTGTTAGGTTTTTTCCTAATTACTTGAGGTGTGATATTAGGTTGTCAATATGTGCTCTTTCAATCTAATTAATGTAGGCCTTGAGTGCTATACATTTTACTCTGAGCACAGCTTTTGTTGTGTCTCAGATATTTTAATAACTTGCTTCAATGTTAACATTTGTTTCAAGGAATTTTAAAATTTCCATCTTGATTTTATTGTTGACCCAAGGATCATTCAGAAGTAAATTGTTTAACTTCCATGTCTCTGTTTGGTTTTGCAAGTTATTTTTGGAGTTGATTTCTAGTTTTATTTCACTGTGGTCTGAGATGGTGTTTGATATGATTTCAATATTTTAAATTTATTAAGACTTGATTTGTGGCCTATTATATAGTCTATCTTGGAGAATGTTCCATGTGCTGATGAAAATGTATATTCTGTAGTTTTGAAGTGGAATGTTCTGTAGATGTCTGTTAGATCCATTTCCTCTAGAGTTCACTTAACTCCAAGATTTCTTTGTTGATTTTCTGCCTTGATGATGTGTCTATTGCTGTCAGTGGAGTGTTAAGGTCTCCCAATATTATTGTATTACTGTCTATCTTTTCTTTTTAAGGTTGAGTAGAGTTTGTTTTATAAAGCTGGGGACTCTAGTGTTAGGTGCATATATATTTAAAATTGCTATGTCTTCTCATTGGATTGATTTATTTATCATTATGTAATATCCATCTTTGTTTTTTTTTTTTTACTGTTGTTGATTTATACTGTTTTATCTGAAATGAGAATGGTTACTCCTGCTCAATTTTGATTTCCATTTGTGTGGAATATTTTTCTCCACTCCTTTACCTTGAGTCTGTAGGAGTCTATGTGAGTTAAGTGAGTTTCCTGAAGGCAGCAGTTATTTGGGTTATGTTTATTTTAAATACATTCTGCCAGTCTATATCTTTTTAGTGGGGCATTGAGACCATTTACATTCAGAGTTAATAATTATATGTAAGGTACTATTCCACTTATTATACGGTTGTTATCTAGTTGCTTTATTTATTTTTTTCTATTGTGTTGGTGCTCTAAGCCTGTGAACTTTATGATTTCCAGTGTTTTTTCTACTGGTGCATTTCACCCTTTTATTTCAATATTTAGTATTTGAATATTTCTTGTAGAGCCAGTTTAGTGGTGACAAATTTCCTCAGTGTCTGCTTGTCTGCAAAGGGCTACATTTTTCCTTCATTTATGAAACTTAATTTTGTGGAATACAAAATCCTTGGCTGACAGTTATTCTGTTTGAGGAGATTGAAGATGGGGTCTCAATCTTTTCTGGCATATAGGTTTTCTTCTGAGAAGTGTGCTTTTGGTCTGATGGGTTTACCTTTGTAAATTATTTGATGCTTTTGTCTCACTGCTCTTAAAATTCTTTCCTTCACATTAACTTTGCACAACCAGATGATTGTATGTCTTGGGGGGGGGGTTACCTTTTTGAAATGAATCTCCTGAGGGTTCTTTGGGTTTCTTGTATCTGGATGTTTAGATCTCTGGCAAGGCCAGGGAAATTTTCCTCCATTAGTCCCTCAAACAGATTTTCTAAACCTGTTGCTTTCTCTTCTTCCTCAAGAACATGTATGATTCTTAGGTTTCTACATTTTACATAATCCCACATTTCTTGGAGATTTTGTTCTCTTGTCATGATTCTTTTTTCTTTATTGTTGTTTGATTGGGTTAATTCCAAACCCTTGTCTTAAAGCTCCGAGATCCCTTATTCTGCTTGTTCTAGTCTATTGTTAAAACTTTTCACTGCATTTTGTACTTGCCTAAATGCTCCTTTCATTTCCAGAATTTCAGCTTTTATTTAAGGTGTCTATCTCTTTGGATAATAATCATCCATGTACTGAATAGCTTTTATAATTCCTTTATGTTGGTTTCAATTTTCTCTTGAAGTTCATTTACCAATTTTATCATCAACCTTTTGAATTCTGTCTGAAATATCAAAATTTTCATTTTGGTTAGGGTTTATTGCTGAAGAGTTGGTATGGTCTATTGGGGGTATTGGAGAATTCTGTTTTTTCATATTGTCAGAATTATTTTTCTGGTTCCTATTCATTTGGGTAGCTGATTTCTTCTTATTTGAAGTTGGTGGGGGGCTGGCATAGGCACTGTAGGGTTCCCTTGGTTATACATAGCCTTGGTGTATTGTGTTTCTCAGTTACAGCCCTGTGCTGTGTACCTGCACTGGTTTATGACATCTTGATTAGATAGAGTGGCTTGAAAAGTGTTGTTAGCTCATGTTTGGGATCAGGCCTTCCCCAGAACTGAGATATTATATCCAATCTAGTGGACTGTACTGTTGACCTCTGGCTAGGAGGTGGTGCTTTTGGAAGAAAGCCAGCTATGATGATCGTTGTAGGGTTTCTCCTTGCTGAGTGTTGCTCCAAGGAAGTGCCCAGTCACTCTAGGCTGAGGGCAGGGCCCTGGGGATTTCCCAAGTGTGATGAAACAGAAGTGTGTTTTAAGCCTTCAAGGGGACTGCAGGGGAAAAGAGCTGAAGCAACCTGCAAGTGTGCACTCTTAGATCTCTGGTAGGTATTAGGAGGGAGCCCCAGGTCACTGGAGTAATCTACTATTCAGAGTAGGCACAGAACAGTTCACAAGGGGAGTGAGAGGTTGCTATGGCAATGCATCCCACCCAGCTCCTGCCTTGGCCTCAGGCAATCTGTGATCTGAATGTCAAGGCACAACTGTCCTCAGGACCTCAGGTCTTCTCAGGCAATCTGCCCAGCCAGGAACTGTCTGCAGCTGCAGAGTTTGCCCTTGGGGCCCATTCACTTTCTTTTCTCCACTTTCCATATCCATTCAGTTTTATCATCATTTTTTTTTCTTCTTCAACTTAAAACAAACTTTGATAACATCTAAACTACACAAAATTACTTTTCCTATAACAAAATCTACATTCTCATGCCTTCTTTATAACCTCCCTTACCCAGAACACATTGCACTTTTCTTATATGCTTTGCATACAAAAGTGTTTCTCTTACACCTAGACATTTTAATTGCATATATTAATTACACTGTTGACTCTTAGAATTTTCAGTGGAAAAACCTATGCAGTAACAGATTTTATTTGTTAGATACCTAATGCAGAGCCCAGGGCAAAGAACAGAGCTGTGAAGACAATATTTGAAGGACTCAACCCTTCCCAGCATGGCCAAGAGGCACAGCTGGGCCAGAAAGAATGGGGTTACCAGGCCTCATCAAGGCCTCTTGTCTAGACTTCAGAATCAAAAGGCTCAAAAGCAAAGACATAAGCTCAGAGTAAGTCACTATCAAAAGATGTCACAGAAGCAACAGTTTTATGACCTAAAAACATCTACCAGAGAAAGTGTAAACTTGTCTGGCCAATAGACCTACACAAAAATGTCTAAATTAAATTCTGAAGATATTTCTATATTATTTTACCAACAATTTTTTAAAGCTACTTCATTTACCAAAGATTATTAAAGTTTCATTAACTCAAAAAACATTTCAGTTTATTTACTTAATTTATGACTATTAATTTACTTATAAGTAACTTTGCTATCATGTAGATAATATACAAACACAGGCATGTATACGCACATACATAAAAATACAAACACAAATAAAGGCTTTATAGTTTTGATTTTTAAATTTTAGCCATGAGACCAGTAAAACTCCCTAGTTTAAGAGGCCAGTTGAATTAAACTGTGTATCTGTTAATGAAACAAGCTAAAGTTTATTTGTCCCATGCAGTCAAAGCCCTTACCAAGTTTTAGAGAAAACAGGGCAGCAAATTTACATCTCAAAGCACAGAAAAAGAAGACACATGAGCGGCCAACAGATACATGAAGAAATGTTCAACCTTACTAGTCATCAAGGAGATGCAAATTAAAAGTACACTGAGATACCACCTAACTCCTGTCAGAATGGCCATTATCAATAACTCAAAAAATAACAGATGCTGGAGAGGAGGTGGTGAAAAGGGAACACTTCTACACTGTTGGTGGGAGTGTAAACTAGTACAGCCTCTGTGGAAATCAGTGTGGCGATTCCTAAAACCTCTAAAAATCGACCTTCCATATGACCCCACAATCCCCCTACAGGGAATATACCCTGAAGAACTCAAATCACTCTATAAAAAAGATACCTGCACATGTATGTTTATCGCAGCATTGTTCACAATAGCAAGGTCATGGAACCAACCATGGTGTCCATCAAAAGAGGACTGAATTTAAAAAATGTGGTACAAAATGGAATATTATGCAGTCATAAAAAAGAACAGGATCATGAATTTTGCAGCAACCTGGATGGAATTAGAGTTTATAATACTCAGTGATCTTTCACAGAAACAAAGATCTGAGTATCACATGTTCTCACTCATAAGTGGACTTTGAACAACTACCGTAATATTATAAGGAAAGGATTGACAGTGAAACTATGGTGGGGGGACAGGGAGGGGAAGGGAGGTGGGATTAATGGTAGTCAATATCTGTCTGGGGAAAGGGGGACACACCTCATCAATAAGGGTCCCTGCACAATGAATATTTGTATACCTAACCCTTAACTGTACCCCACGACTTTAAAATAAAAAATATATATTATAAAAAAATAAAAATAAATAAAAAAGAATTTAAACTTTCTCA
>CAUYQG010008728.1:0-42871 GCA_963574415.1 Tarsius wallacei | reverse complement strand
AAAAAAAACAAAGCAGGTGGTATCACAATACCAGACTTCAAACTTTACTATAAAGCTACAATCATCAAAACAGCTTGGTATTGGTACAGGAATAGGCATATAGACCAATGGAATAGAATCGAGATTCCAGAAGCAAAACCTCAATTTTTCAACCAACTCATCTTCAAAAAAGCCTCCACCACCTACCACTGGGGAGAGGAGAACCTATTCAGTAAATGGTGCTGGGAAAACTGACTGACCATATGCAGAAGATTAAAGCAGGACCCCTATCTATCCCCATACACAAAAATTAACTCCAAATGGATCAGAGACCTAAATGTACTTAAGATTTTCAAGCCACTACTTATATGGTGAATACTTTTTGCTTTAAAGTTGACTTGATTTGAAAGTAACATAGAGACACTAGCTTTTCTCCTTATTATTTTTCAATATATCTTTTACCATCCCTTGACTTTCTGCCTTTGTGTGTTTTGATGCTTAGGTGGTCTCATGAGAAAAAGCTAATTAAAAAACAAATACAATCTTTTTTGTTTTTTGTTTTTTTTGAGTTGGAGTCTCACTCTGTCGCCCAGACTGGAGTGCAGTGGCCACTCCCGGTCACCACAGCCTCGACCTGCTGGGCTCCGGCGATCCTTCCACCTCAGCCTTCCAAGTAGCTGGAACTACAGGTGTGCGCTACCACACCCGGCTAATTTTTTGATTTTATTGTAGAGATGAGGGCTGGCCAAGTTGCCCAGGCTGGTCTCGAACCCACGGGCTCAGGCAATCCACTCACCTCAGCCTCCCAAAGCGCTGGGATTACAGACTGAGCCACCGAGCCCAGCCAACAAATACAATCTTAAGATCAATATGTTATTAACCCAGTTAAACTTATGTGATGATTAGTCTATATTTGGTCTTATTTTTATTATCTTATTTTGTTTACTGTTTTGCATCTTTTTTTGCTTAATTTTCTGCTCAAGTTCTCTACTTTTCTTTTTATTACTTTATTATTTTAGAAAGAATGTATTTTGTTTTAATTAATTTTAGAAGTTATACTTTTACTTTTAATATTTATTTTTGGCATAACAAAGTCTAACATAAAATCATGTCTATCCTCTCAAAAATATTAGAACAATTAATTTTTAACACATTCTTCTCTCTTTTATTTTAGCTGTCTAGTATTTCAGATACTATCTGCTTTTGAACTCTTCAAAAATAAGATTTTTTGTAATTAAAGCTTATTAAGTTTTACCAAAATATCTACACTGCAGGGGGAGAATTGCCTCTTGCATCCTAGTTCTTTCTCCAGAATACTCTTTTGTACATACTTAAATTTATCATAAAATATTTTCTTCAGTAAAATCCTCAAACTGAAAAGCTCTCAGATTTTATCTTTAAAGATGCATCTACTATTATGCCTTCTCTCTCCAATCATTTAGCTGGGTATAAAAGTTCATTTGTTCACTGATTTCTTTTGAGTCTTCTGACAGTATCTTTCTATTACCATGATTACCTTCCCTTAGTAGATGAACTGTCTTTTCTTCTGAATCTTTTATTCGTATTCTTTTTGTTTTTATGTTCTGCAGATTTTAATAACTGTCTAGTTATGGATTTATTTATATTTTCTTGATCAGGATTTCACTTAAATCTAAAACCTTATGATTTTTCCTCCAATTTTGACAAACTTTTAGGCAATCTTGCTGTGAATATTGCTTCACTTCTAGTCTCGACCTCTCATATTGTTTCTATTTCTCTGGAGGATCCTGGCTAATTCACTCATATTTTTCATTCTATCTCTCTGTGTTGCCTTTGACAACTATTGAGTGATCTCTTCACCTCTCTCTTCCTGCTTACTGACATCATTTCAGCAGTTTGTAATCTGCTTAACTCTTCAATTAAATTACCTTATTTCTTTAATCAATGTTTACATTTTTGTTTGGTCCTTTTTTTCAAATTGTCCCATGTATGGTCATACTATTCTATCATATATTATAGTTTCCATTCCCACATTTATATTTTTAAAATTATTTTTAAATGCTTATTTTATAACATTTTAGAGTGTTTATCATATCCATATATGGAGACAGGCTACATCTCTGTGTGTTGCCTCCTGTCATCATGGTAGTATGGTTCTTCAGGGGAGTGGGGTTATTTTTCTGTGGAGATTGGTTCTTCTTAAGTTGTGAAAATATCTATACTAAGGCTGCTTTCTACAGTTCTCAGTTAAATGCTTCATCCTTGAGCCCTCCCTGAGCTCTGGCTCCCTGTATTAACTCATCCCTCATCACCGCTCATCTAGATCAACCACTGTCTGGATCAGTTAGCTTCCTTCACTAAAATTTTTTTAGAATATTTCTTGTTTGATGTCACTTATCTGAGTTTGTAATTATATATTTATTACTATGATCATTTGACAAAAATTTGTTCATCCCTTGTCATCCATATACCTTTAATTCCATGAATGGAGGGAATATATATGTGTTTGTGTGTAAATGTATATATATATAAATTCACCACTTTACAGCACCAGACACATAATAGTAATCTAGTTAAATTAAAATACCCATTCATTGACTGAATGAATGAGCAGTAAACACATTCTTTTCTCTTAGTTACCAAAAGAGTTCTTCCTGGATGTATTTCATTCAGATACTGAATGGATTAAACCTATTAAAATCATTATCTCTTTTGTCCTGTCACTGCTATTGTTGGTACTGCTATGAAAGAAACATTTAAATGCCTGACATAGCCAAATACATGTATATTACTAATTATGGAATTTATGAGTTTTTGAAATTTTGAATTCAAAGTCATGTAAACTCACCAAAAGCTGTCTTTTGTAAGTCCTCAAAGCATACAAATATTTCCTTTCCAGTAGAATTGCCAACTTTTTTCCCTGTGAGGAAATGTTTGATCAGAATGAATACCAAGAAGTGGCCACAACCCAGAATGAGAATCGTAACTCATAGTCCTGAAATTCAGACATTATCTTGGGTTGAAAGACTGCAGCCCAGGATTGTCTTTATGCTGAAGTGGAATATTTGATTTCAGGAAGCTTTCTGAGTTTTAGAAAGGAAGTTTGAGAAGAATTCAGCTTAAAGTAGATCAGTACCATTTTTTATTACATAACACTATGGGTCTGTTAATTTTAGAGTTGAAATGAAACTTCAGTTACCTCTTTCTAGTATTCTCTAATGTCCCTGTGTATTATAATAGACACGAAGGAGTGCAAATTTAGCTACCAAATTCTGAAGTCAAAGAAAGATCTTTCTTGCTGGATTACTAGCTGTTGACATCTTGTATCAGCTCCAGTTTCATGTTGACAAGCGTGTATGTGCAGTCATGTGTTGCTTAACAACAGTGATACTCTGAGAAATGTGTTGTTAGGGAATTTTGTTGTTGTACAAACATCATTGAGTATATTTACAAACACCAAGATGGTAAAGTCTACTACACACCCAGGCTATATGGTATAGCCTACAGCTACTAGGCTACAAACATGTACAGCATGTCACTGCACTGAATAGGCAAACTGTAATACAATGGGAAATATTTGTGTATTTAAACATACCTAAACATAGAAAAAGTACAGCAAAAATATGATGTAAAAGATAAAGCATAGTACACCTATATAGGGCATTCATCATGAATGGAGCTTGCAGGATTGGAAGTTGCTCTGGATGAGTCAGTGAGTTTAGTGGTGAATGGATGTGGAAACCTAGGTCACTGCTACATACTACTATAAACTTTATAAACACTATCCAGTTAGGCTATACCAAATTGATAAAAAAAACAATATTTTTCTTCAATTATAAACTTAACTCAACATAACTTTTTTACTTTATAAACTTTTTCTTTAAATAAGGTTTTGACTCTTACAATAACACTTAGCTTAAAAGAGAAACATGCTATACAACTATGAACATATTTTCTTTCTTTATATTCTTATTCTATAAGCTTTTTTATTTTGGGGGTCTATATAATTTTTTACTTTTTAAATTTTTTTGTTAAAGACTAAGGCACAGACACACACATTACCCTAGGTCTACACAGGGTCAAGATCATGAATATCACCATCTTCTACCTTCATATCTTGTCCCACTGGAAGTTCTTCAGTGGTAATAACATGCATGGAGTTGGCATCTCCTATAATAACAAAGCCTTCTTCTGAAATATCTCCGGAAGGACTTACCTGAGGCTCTTTTTTTTTTATAAGTAAAAAGATTGCAGTCTAAAATAATAATTAAAATATAGTATAGTAAATGCGTAAACCAGTACCAGTCATTTGTTATCATTATGAAATATTATCTACATAATTGTTTGTGATATACTTTTATATGACTGGAAGTACAGTAAACTTGTTTATACTACAGCATCACAAATATGAGAAATACACTGTGCTATGATGATCGGACATCTGTTATGTCACTAGGAGATAGGAAATTTTCAGCTCCATTATCATCTTGTGAGATTTTTGTTACACATCCAGTTCATCATTGACCAAAACATCATTATGCAGTGCACAATTATATATGTGTGCATGTGTGTGCTTCTGTGTTTCTGTGTGAGTATGTGTGTGTGTGTGTGTGTGTGTGTGTGTGTGTGTGTGTAATTCTTCTGGCCTCATACTTTCAGTCAAACCAGTTTTTAATAACAGTATTCTTTTTGATTACTTGGGTATCCTTTCTGAATAACTGGTGTCATTGCCAAATCAGTAGCTAAATAACTCAGTTGTTAAGTATTTTGACTTGTATGTATGTGCATATATGTGAGGTTAGATGGAAGGATACATGGGAGGGAAAGCCACCTGTTGTGTGGATGCATTTGGTTTAGTCAAACCATACATAGTTTCCCATAAGTGGCTTCCCAGCAATGCATGATCTTTTTTTCCAAAAATATTCAGACTTTGACATTAAAAATAAGCAAGTCTGTAGACCTCTTTTATATTGTCTCACTTAGAGGGAAGTTGAATTAATTTTCATTTTATAACCAGCATGACTCAGAGCTTAAATGTTTTAATTTATCATAAAGACAAAAGCAAAAGTTTCAATCATAAGTGCAATCTAATTATTGCAAATGTAATGGTTGGTCAATTACTAATGGCTGGAAATCTTTTCTTTTCTTTTTTTCTTTTAGCCTCACAAATAGTCATCTGGCATTAAATATTTGTGATCTAGGCCAGTAACCTTTTTCAATCTCCCAGGACCTTTTTTAATTAAACTATATCTTTGTCCCATGTCTGTAATCCTCTCACTGACATTTTATATACAAGACACCTTGCTGAAAAAAGGTCAAGCAGTACAGTTATAAATGGAAAAGAGATTAAAAGAATTCTCAAGCCATGGTGTGATCTAAGAGTGAGTTAAATATGGAGCAGTTCTTAGTAGACATGCTCAGTAGACAGGGAGGAATCCTCTGGGTAGATTTTAATGATTGGGGAAGCAAAGCAAATGAAAATTACTTTATGGCAAAAATAAAAATACACATTTTTTTCTTATAGGCCATGGTAATTATTGTGAAAGACCACAAGGAGGCTTTAGTAGCCATAAAATGTTCAGGAAAAGCAGTTACAAAATGCATTCATGGTGTTTGTATAATTCTTGCCTACAAAGACACTTTTGTTGCTCCAGTAAACCTTGCAAATGTCAGTCTAGTGTTAAGGTTAATTAACTCTTGAAGTAAAAAAAAAATAATGTTGAAAAGTATATGCATCAATAAGGAATAAGAAAGGAATGCAAAAACCAAGTAAAGAAGAGGGAGTAGGCAAATACCACATTACTGAAAATTTTATTTTATACCTGTACTTTGAATAGTAGTTATAGCGTTTGAAAGGTAAATACATTTACAAAAGTGAGTTACATTATTTTCACCAGAACATTAAGCAGAAATTGAAAACGGATTTTCCCTCCTTAATATTCTCCAGCTGGCATGTTATGACTAAAACTTGCTGAATCCATGCCACACTGTGATGCATTTAATGGTGTACATGGGTACAACTAAACAATACATTACTTGTAA
The DNA here is from genome assembly GCA_963574415.1 of Tarsius wallacei. NCBI lineage: Eukaryota > Metazoa > Chordata > Mammalia > Primates > Tarsiidae > Tarsius > Tarsius wallacei. The sequence goes on along the minus strand of CAUYQG010008728.1, from coordinate 36,871 downwards.
TGTCTGAAATAACCTAGCAAAGCACGGTACTCAAGTGTTGAAATACCACTGTCTGTTTCTCAAAGGTTGCTTAGTTATACCCAAGAGGCCAACCTTCTCTGAAAAGCCTTTACTGCTAATTTCTTTCTGTCACTTTTATATAGTCCAGTCATAAAAGGGTTCTCTTTCATTCCTATGTCATCAGAATGGTTATTTAGATGTTAATGCAAGAGGCAAAGCAGTTGAACGCAGGAGCTTTAATCACAGGACTTGAATGGTGCTTTCAGGGTTCTTAGTGTTTTTGTTTATAAACAGTCTACTGGGTGCAGTCAAACATCCCTTAATTTTGAAAACAGAAAGAAAAAAAGACCCCAAATTAAAATAATGTAAAACCAGAGCTTTTAACTTTGACTTGAGCTAAACCCCTTCTGATGTCTTACAGGCTTTGGGTTTCTGGGTAGAATCTTTGTCGGTATTAAATGAAAAGGTTACTGTTTGCATCCTTCAGCTATTATAAGATTGTTGGCAGGGACTGAACTGTCAGGATCCAGCAGGCCATTCCCTGTCCAAAGTAACTGGATGCTGTGTTTGAGAAATGTGATAGTTGACAGGCTGACATTATGACGCTTGTGACCCAGTCTGTGTCCCAAGCTTCAAATCAGCTATCAATCCACACAATAAAAACAGTTTCTAGACATAAAAACCTCGAGGCTGCTTTGCTTGTATATTTTCTTAGTGGGAAAATATTTTAACTTAGTGAAGCTAGTTATATAGCTAAAAATCAGACAACTCAAAGAATTTTATTGAATTCATCTGTTTTTTTCAACATGTTCTATTGGAATTTTGTTCTTTTTCTTTTCAAATGATTTGTTTGTCTAGACATAACTGTAGACTAGATGAAAAGACAGAAAAATCAGTTAATAAAATGGTTGCTTTTTCTGAATGAAAACTTTCAACTAATTTTCTGAACTGACAGAAATGACTATTTTGCTACTGATTATGTTCAGCAATTAATATGCAAAATGTGATAACTCTTGTCTGGAATCAGTCCAAATGAGTCAAGGCAGTCAAGACAAATTGAGTATTTGATAGATTATTTTTTCAGTTTACTTTCTTAACATATTGACCTGTCAATAGTCAAAAACAAACTAAATGGGAGATAAATTATAAAAAATAATCGACTGAATTATATTCTGTACAAAGCACTTCTTCTCAATAACCCTGTTATTATTGCTGTTATCACTGTTGGCATGTTTAAACTCAGGAAATGAAGATTCAGGAGGTTATATAATTTGCTTAAGGTCATAAAAATAATAAGTTGGTGTATGTCCCAACCTATGTTTCCCAACATACAATACTTCCCTCCATTTAATGAACTGTCTGCACTGTCACAAAGAATAGTCTTATTAAAATAAAAAGCTGATTTATGAACTTTCTTATTTATATCATATTGCCTAGACATAATAGACAAGGCTTTAATTTTCTTTCGTTTATAGACCAATGAAATAAACAACTGATTTAATGTATATTGGCATATGTTAAAATTACATTAAAGGAGTTTTGTTTAAAAAGAAAATTATACAAAATTTATTCTAATGAACAGGTTTATATAAACAATTTAAAGCATACATATGGAATATTTCTGATGTATCACTAAGGACTTTTTCCTTCTAATTCATAAAGGTTGTCATTTTTCACAACTCTGAAGATATTCAGCAAAGTATGTTCACTGCTAGAAAAAGAACATGTTTGTGATGTGGTAAATACACTAGGAGTTTGCTAGATGGTGCTGCAACATATATTTGTAAAACTCTACTGAATGGGTCTGAAGAGGAAATATTCCTGCAATTTGAAATATTCTATCTATAATGATATTGAAGTTTTCTTATTATGATATTTGCATTATTGCTTTAAAAACAAAATTATACCATCTCCTCTGTTGTTACCTAGATTTCAACCTTCTTTTTTATTGAATTTGACCTATATTTAACAAATTAGGTTTTTATCTTTACAGAATATTTTAACACATAGAACAGGTTCAAGAGGCCACTGCGCAAGAGTAAAGTTCAATCTGTTATATTTCTTGGAATAGAGATACATTTTTCAGTCATCCTATTAGTAGCTTAATATAATTCAAAATAAAATGATTTCATTTTAAATGTGCTAATTCAGAATAAAGCAAAACAACTTCAGAGTGCCCACGAAAATGAAACCTAAAGTGATTAATTATTGATGACATTTTAAACTCTTAATGTATATGAATTAGATAAATTTAAAACAGCATAAAAAGTAGCATTTCGTTATTTTAAAAACACAATTTAAAAAATACCAACAATATCGGTACTATGGTCATTAACCTTAATCATGAATTTGTGCTGTCCAACCAATGTGCTAGACAATGTCCTGTACAATTACATCTCAATAATAGCAAAATAGTAGCCACATATAAAGGGAGAAATAGGTGACAACATATGTTGGCGTTTTCTAACCTGAATTCACTGCAGCTATCACAATTATAACAACTTTAGAAATTTAAAGCACTTGGGATCTACATGACTTAGAAAATGAATAGAGAGAAAAACAACAAATTCTCTTTTCTAAAGCCTGAGTTTCTTAGGGTCAGCTCTTAGAAAAGATCCTCTTGAACTCCTGGTTTCAAGCAATCCTCCCACCTTGGTCTGTCCCAGCACTGGGATTACAGGCATTGGTTAAGAAAAGATTCTCAAACCAGATGTAATCAAAAGACGACTATAAATATTGAGAGATTAAATGAAACATCAACTAAATTTCGAAAAATGTTTACCTTGGAAAAAATATATAAGTTCCAAACATCCTACCATATCTTATATCATTGCAATATGTATGAAATTAATAAGCAAGGTACTATTTTAGTGGAATCAGTTAGGGATGACACCACACAGGTAAATACTAAGATCATATTGCAGATGTCAAAAACTTCAAACATTGCTGAATATAAGAAAGAAATTCCCACACTTCAAGAAACTTGAATTGCTATTCCAGAATTTTTGTGTGGTAGACTACCTGTTATAACATTAACTCTTTTACAGAGAATAGTTAAAAAATAACAGTTTTTTTAGTCTGTTTGAAATAACTGGAAAATCCATAAGGCAGCAACACGGGATTAGAGGGGCAGGTACTCAAAGAAAAGGAAAGATAGATGTGAGTCTAACATTTGGCTGGTCTTTTTCCTTCAAGGCCATATGCCAATTCCTAAGCAGCTGAGAAGCTGAGCAAAGCTAATAAGGTTCACAGTTATGGAAAGACAGAAATTGAGATACAGATAACAGGAAGAAAAGAAGGCCCTGGTAATACTTAAGGATTTTAGTTGAGACCCCTGAAAGGTTATATTCATAGTAGAACCATCAAACTAGCCCTCAAAAATAAAAGTGAAATAGCAACATGGTCAGACAGAAACTTAGAGAATTTCAACTGCAGACTAGTAATGATGGAAATACTAAGGAAATTATTTTGGCAGAAAGTTAAAATCACAAATGGAAGAAAGACAATGAAAAAAGAATGATGAACAAGAGAGAGTAGTATATGTGAATAAGTGAAAATGAATAGTGAGTACAGTATATAAAATAATATTAACATATTGTGCAGTTTTCAATGTACTTATAAGACTGAGGGCTATGCATTTGTCAAAACTCAAAGAACCTCTCAGTATAAAGAGGAACATCTTGATAAATGCAATTTAAAAAATCAATTCGTATATCATGGGCTTCAGGATGGAATGCAAACTGTGGCAAAATAATCTACCCATGTTACAGATATAAGACATAATTTCACCGAAGGGAGTGAGGGGAAAAGGTTGACTAAGTAAGTGTGGAAATGAGTAGACACTATAAAATAAAGACTAATTCATAAACATTTTACTCTAGTTTATAAAGTTGCTTTCCACAGGGGTATAGTTTAGCAAATCTGATACCACTATACATGTTAAAAAAAGAGTAAATAGATGATGGATCGTGGAAACCAGGAGTTTTACTAATGGAGTAATAAGCTACAGATAAATAAAGGCTGAATGCTTCACCCTAATGATGCAATCATTTCTTAAAAGGTACCAATTCTTAATACCACCATAATGGGGATTATATTTCAACAAGAATTTCGGAGGAGACCCACATTCAAACCGTAGCAATAGCTTTTCCCAGTCTGTGACTTTAAATGTTTCTGTATTCTTATGTTATGTGTCTTATAATAACATACATTTGCATTTATATGCAATATGAACATCTTTGTCTTTTAATTGAGGTACACAGTTCAATTTAAATGTATTAAGGTGAATAATATGAAATTGCTATTTTATAGACAAATAGAATATCTGCAATTTTATGTGATTCAATCTAATAATCTATTAATGTATTTTTGTTTAAATCTACTATCTTGCTATTTGTTTTCTATTTTTAAAACTCTTTATAGTCTTTAACCTGAAAAGCCTTGTCTTCTGAATTAATGTTTTATTTATTTCATTCCTATGTCTTCCTTCTGTAAGAGTGTGTTACCTATACAGGTTTTACATTACATTACCATGTTACATTATTATGCTGTTTTGTCACAATTGATGAACCAATATTATGATACAATTGCTAAATCAATACTTTAGTCAGCTTTTCTTAGTTTTATCTGAACTTTCTCTAAGTGTTCCAGTATCTTATACAAGATACATATCGTATTTACTTGTCAGTTCTCTTTAGGCTCCTCTAGATTGTGACAGTTTCTCAAACTTTCCTTGTCTTTGATGACATTGAAAATTTTGAGGAGTGCAGATCAGGTGTTTTGTGTGATGTCCTTCAGGACATTCAAATTGGTTAGAAATTTCCTCAGGGTTAGGAACAGGTTGTGAATTTTTGGCAGGAAGATCTCAGAGGTAAGATGCCATTCTTATTGCATATTAAGGGTATGAGTTATCACCAATGATATTAACCCTGATAATTCTGCTAATGTGCATCACATTTCTTCAGTATAAAGCTACTTTTTATTTTTATTTATTTATTTTTGCTTTTCCACACAGTACTCTTTAGAAGGAACTCACTATACAGAACCCACAGTTAAGAAGTGGGTAGTCGTGGTCCACCTCTTTGTGTATACAGTATCTATGTAAATTATTGAAAATTATTCTGTATAAGAAATGTGCCTATTTTCCCATTTAGTTATTTATTTATATCAGCATAGACTTATTGGCATTTATTTTATACTCTGGGTTATAATCCAATCTTGCATTTTGTTTTTTGATCAAATTGTTCCAGCTTTGGTCATTCGGACCTCTTTTAATTGGCTCCCGTGTCTCTTTGACATATTATATAGTTTCAGATTAATGCCTTTATCAAAAAAGACTTCAGAAAGAATTCACCTTCTGTGTCCTTCTATCTTTCATCTCTGAAGACTCAGCAACAAGTCACCATCTTAAAAGCAGGGATACTGAGCCCTCACCAGATTAAAAACAAAAACAAAAACAAAACAAAACAAAATCCTTGATCTTAGACTTCTAGCCTCCTGAACTGCAAGAAATAAATTTATATTAGTTATAAATTTCTTAATCTGTAGTATTTTGCTATAGCAGCACAACCAGACTAAAATACATATACTATATAAACACCAAGCATAAGTAAGTTGTTATAGCTATATTGATATAAGAAAAGTAGATTTAATTTAATTTTTATTTTTAGCTTTTAGTTTTTGGGTCATGGTCTCCATCACTTACAAAGGAGGACCCCTCAAAAAATATAGAATTATCTTTTGGAAGGAGGACGCTTGTAGTACAGGCTTCCCCTGCAAGGTAAGTGCTCTAGAAACCCATCAACATCACTGTATCAGTTAGCATTGTTGTAAGAGGCTGTGTTCAGCCTCAGCGATTTTTTTTTTTTGAGGCAAATTGGTGACTGATTCTTCCACCATGCCAATGCCCCTACCCATACCACACTGAGTATTCAGCAGTTTTTAGTTAAAAACATGACCCATGCCCCACCCTCCCTATTCAGCCTCTCTCACTCAACTGACTGTTTTTGTTTCCCCAGATGAAAAAAGTTCTCAAAGGGAAATGTTTTACTGATGTGGAAGCAGTGAAATAAAAAAAAAAAACGGCAGAAGCACTAATAGGCATCAAAACTGACGAGTTCAAAAACTATTTTGAGCAGTGGAAAAAACATCTCAATAGATGTATTGCGTCAAATGCAGAGTACTTTGAAGATGACTGAAGTTTAAACACATGAGGATAGAAACACAATTTTTTTATAAATAAATTCCATTCTTTTGGGAGTTCCCTCTCTTATACTGCAGTGTAGTGGCATGATCACACTCACCACAGCCTCAATTTCTTTGTGTGTATGTATGTGTGTGTGTATGTGTTTCTGTGTTTGTGTGAGTCTCACTTTGTGACCCAGGCTGGCATGGAGTGGCACACTCACAGCCACCCCAGCGTCGACCTGCTGGGCTCCAGCAATCCTTCTGCCTCAACCTTCCAAGTAGCTAGAACTACAGACTCGCGCTACTGTGCCTGGCTAATTTTTGATATACTGTAGAGATAAAGTCTCGCCAAGTTGCCCTAGCTGGTCTCGAATCCGAGAGCGTAGGCAATTCGCTCACCTCGGCCTCCCAAAGTGCTGGGATTACAGGCTGAGCCACCGAGCCAGGCCAACCACAATTTTTTGGGCTTAGGCAATCTTTCTGCCTCAGTCTCACAAATAGCTGGGACTAAAGAGGCACACCAACATGTCCAGTAAGTTTTTTATTGTTATTTTTCCAGTGATGAGGTCTTACTATGTTGCCCAAACTGGTCTCAAACTCTTGGGCTCAAGCAATCATCACACCTCAACTTCCTTCCCAAAGTGCTGGGATCACAAATGTGAGCCACCACCCCAGGCCACAAGTAGATTTTAAAGAAAGAAAAGTTGCCAAAAATAAAGAAGTATATTTCCTAGGGTTCTCTTCTTCATGAGGGGATAGCAATTCTAAATGTGTGTGCACCTGATAATAGTTTCAAATATATAAATTTTAAAAAATTACACAAATAAAAAACCAGTTAAATTTACAGTCAACTGAGAAGAAATCCTAACATTTTTCTCAGTAATTGAAAGAATATATGGATTAAAACATAACTAGTTATGGCAAACAAGCTTGATCATAATTAAACATATAGAGAAACATCATACAACTCCAGTATATTTTTTGAGTGCACAGGTATCTTTTAACAAAATTTACACCTCATTCTGAAATGTATCAAATCTCTAACAAACTAAGATCAAAATCACACTGTGAAATAAAGGTAGACATCAATAACAAAAAAGGCAAGTAGAAATACATCCAAATGTATAGATGTTAAGCAATTATTACTGGCTAATCAAATAACAAGAAATGACATGGGAAATAATGAAAATATTTTTACTTAATGTAAGCATAGTTGATCAAATATACATCTAAAATGATTATTTAAATGTGTTATGCCAATGAATCTGGGACTTTTTACAAGTGAAAAAACTCCTGAAGTAAAAAAATTTATGAAAATTGGCACAGAAAGAAATGGAAAATCTAAATAGTTAATTATACAATTAAAAAAACAAACATGTAATTAAAAATCTTTCTTAAAAGAAAGGCTTAGGGTCTATTGGCTTCAGCAGAGAATATTTTCAACATTCCAACAATTACAAGATAACCACATGCATGTTCATTGCTGCACTATACACAATAGCAAAACTGTGGAACCAACCAACTGCTCACCAAAAGCAGACTGGATAAAGAAAATGTGGTACATATGCATGATGGAATACTGCACAGCCATAAAGAAGGATAAAATCGTGGACTTCACAGCAAATTGGATGGAATTAGAGACAATCATTCTTAGTGATCCATCACAGAAACAAAGAATCAATTACCACATGTTCTCACTAGTAAGTGGGACCTGACCATTACTCACAATAACTTCAGGAAGAGATCGGCAGGCATGGGACACTGCCAGGGGAAGGAGGAAGGGAGGGGCACATAACAACACAAAGAGTACCTGATCCTAAACCGATCGGAGGTCCAATCCTCACGGCATATAGGTTACTTCTGTACCTAATCCTGACTTGTACCTCACATCTTTAAAATAAAATAAGGTATTTTAAAAAATGAATTAACACCAAACTTACAGAAACTCTTCCAAAGCATTTCCCAACCTCATGTTATAAGGCAAATGACTTTGATATGAAAATATGACAAAAGCATTGTAAGAAAGCATAATTATAAGATAATATCTCTCATGAGGACAGATACAAAAATGTTAAAGAAATTATTAGTCAAAAAATTCAGAGCTATTATAATGAGTTAATTACTTTCCTATGAAGCAGTGATAAATAGGTGGAACTTGAAATTAAGAACACAGTATCATTTACATTAACACCCTCAATAATAATATACTTAGGTATAAATCTATCAAGATATTTACAAGATCTGTTTGAAGTAAACTATGAAACTCTGATGAATCAAAAAGTTAAATAAATGAAGAGATATTCCATGTTCATGGATAGAAATATTTAATATTGTCAATATAGTTCTTCCCAACTTGATCTATTAATTCAAAGCAATACAAATCAAGATCCCAGCAAGTTATTTTGTGGATAGTGACAAAGTGATTCTAAATCGTATGCAGAGAAACAAAAGATTCAGGATAGCCAACTCAATATTGAAGGAGAAGAACAAAATAGGAGGACTGACACTACCTGACATCTAGATGTACTATAACGCTACAGTAATCAATACAGTGTGGTATAATGAAAGAATAGATCAATGAAACAGAATAGAGAGCTCCAAAATAGACTCACCCAAATATAGTCAACTCATCTTTGAAAAAGGAGCAAAGGCAATGCAATGTATACAAAAGGTAATATATTGTATTACAAAGATAATACAGTGGAGAAAGGAGTCTTTTAAATAAATGGTACTGGAACTACTGGACATCTACATGTCCACAAAATGAAATCTAAAACTAATTCTAAAAAGATATAAGCAAAACTACACAAAAGTACAGAACATTATTAAAAGAAATTAAACAAACTACACTTTTTTCTGTATTGAGCCCTATGCAGACACACATCCACAATAGGCATAAAAATAAAATTCCATAACTTTCTCTGTGTCTTTCTTATTGCCTATAAGTCAGACTTATCTTACATATATGTAGTCATATTTGGTGATAACCTTCTAACTGAAATGTCACCAACTTTTTTGGAAAAGTTTGTTCAACTATGCAATTAAAAAATATTATCCCTAATTATTCTTTCGATTGCTGACGTATTTTCATCTTTAACATTTTCACACCAAATGCAAAGCTTCTTGCAACAATGCAATCGGAAGCTACATTTTTCTAATACCTCAGATAACAGGAAAGCACAATTGGAATGGATTGAAGTGCAGAAAAGGAAGAATGCAGGAGAGAGAAGAGATTTAAAGATAAGTGTTTCATAATGGTGCTTTGCAAAGCTTTCTCACACTCACAATACATTTTCTTTTATTAAAATAATTCTCACATATTACATTTAAAGCCTTTTCTATCCTTTCAAACCCTCAGAAGAAATAAAGAAAGGCAATGCTTATTTACTAAGATAAGTTTCTTCGAGAAAAAAAGGCTACCATAGAGATCTTGCTTTATTTTATACAGTATAAATCCATCTCTATCTTCTTCTGTGGCCCCATTTTGACTCACACATCAGCTCCATTGTCCTCTTCTGAATCCTCATGGATATTATTAATACAAAACTGTTATTGCCAGTTTTACTTTCTGCAACAATCCTAAATTTCACTATGTAAGACATGTATTATGTTATAGGTTATAGATGCCACAATCCCAAAATAAAAAATAACATTTAAAAAATGTCATTCTTTGAGGGATATGACTGTTACATTATAATGTTAAATTCCAGATATCAAGAAACCTTGACTTCTGGTCACATTCTTGAAACTTCTCAGAGATTTCAGTATCTGGATATTAGAAAAAAATGTATATATAGGATGTCTAATTTCATATTACAGATGAGGAAACTGAGGTTTCCTCTCCTAAAAGTACAAAGTTATAAATAAAGAGCCTGGAATCTTGCTTCGCTAACATAATTCTTTTAAGTGGTATTTTGTGGTAAATAAGGATCATTCATTTTTTCCCTCATCTTTGCCAAGTGAATGTTTTATCATTCAGCTGAGCTGACAGAACAGATGAAGGCGAAAGAGGCAATACTCAGGAGCACAGTAACTGATAAATAATTACAACAAGGACATTATAATTATTTAATTAAAATCTGCGCATGGGGAGAGATTATGAGTCTTTCAGCTTGCTACCTCATTTAGATGATACTAGTCATTAACCAATTTAGCTGGAGTCAGCGCCTAACTGTCCACATGCTCTGCTTTATCTTTGAAACCTGTGCAGTCAGCAGCCATGGCTGCATGCTCTGTATCCCACTGCTGGTACACACAGGCACACTCCCTAATAGCTTTGGGAGACACTTGGATGTCTTAACTACTCACAGCCATCTCATGAACCTTCTCTGGGATTCTCAAGGTTTTCCTTTGATGCATAGTACCCAGAATTATTCGTGTCACTTACTCTTATTAAGAACACAAAGAACCCTCCTCAAAAGAATAGAAATTAACAAAATCAAGTCATCTAAAAACTCTCTCTAAAAAAGATTTCCTTTTTGATGTATTGAAAAGGACATGTTTTAAGGAGGAGGGCCCATGTAAATGGCCGTCCTGCACCAGCCAACCCCCAAAACAACTCTGTAGTAAAATTTAGGTTATCAATATTTTGAGTCCCTGTTCTTGTTTCTACTAACAAAAGAAAAGAGACGAAAACAGAAAAGGGAACTTTGTTCTTACAACAGAAGAGACTGTTGGCACAAAGCAGATAAGGGAGAAAGCACTGATCTTAATTTGTTATTGGATCTCTCTCTCTCTCACCCCCCCCACCCCACTTTATTTATTTATTTTGGTTTTACTTTGATAAGTAATTTGTTTTACTCTGCTGTGGCCCAATTCCACAGATAACATTTCTAAAAATGAAACAAATTATTATCTTTCTAAAATAAACTTGAAGTAGGGCATCCCGGCAAATCAATAAAGTCCCACAGGCTCAGTACCTAAGAAAAATAAGACAGCTGTGGCCAAGTAGAAATTTTAATAAAAATTAAAAAGGTGATTCCTGGACTCTCTGTTACTTCCTTAATAATCTACTATGATGTGACTACCCAAACTAAAATCTTCAGGAACACATGAGTATGAATAATAATTTTAAACTATATGTACTCTAAAGAAGTTATGTAGAAGAGGCCTCAGATCTTTAAATGCCTCCCCAAAATATAAATTTTAGAAACATGAAATGTTCCAAATATGATAGGAATATACAGAAGAAACCTAACATACAAAATATCCTTGTGGGCCACGTCCTTTGTTCTAACCTTTTCTTTGGTATAGAGGGCGACTTATCTAACCATCTAGGAGAAATTAGTTCTGGACTAAGTACACAGGGTTCAGACCTTTAGGATTTGCTTTATCTCTCTTAATAATTAGTTATTGATATGCAGGTTCATATGTGTTTCCCTGTAAGTTACTTCCTGTATAAGAATCTACCTTCCCCCTTTCTCTCTGGTTACATACTGGGCTACAGCAAACATCCCTGCCTCCAAGGACCCATATAGTTGCTGTCCCAGGGATTTATCCCTTGTACTTCCCTTACCTGGGATATGTCCTTTTTACAGACTTTCAAATTTGTAGCTCCTTTTTTGTTATTTATAGTTTAAACATCAGCTGTTCAGAGAGGTCTTCCCTTACTATCCCATTTAAAGTAGGAAACCACCTCTTATTATTCATCATAACACCTTGTTACCTTCCTAGTACCCATCAGTGTTTTTAACTACATAAATATTCATTTGATTACTTGCATGTTGACTGTTTTTCTGTAGACTTTAAGCTCCATAAGTAGAAGTGCCATATTGGTCTGACAGAATGCATAAATGAGTAAATTAAATGAAGCCAAATAAATTTGAAAATCTCAAATAGAACATTTCACTTAAGTAACTTTGCTCCTTCTTTTGTTTTTTCTTGTGATCTGAGGGTGTTAAATTACTGATTAGTGATTGAATATGACTGACAAGTGTTGTCAAGATCTTAGTACATTACCATGTGATTTTCATCTTTAATCCTACAGCATGTTGTGTTTCTTTTGAATATTTTTAGTATATTTCTCCATTGAATTTTTTTCTGTTTATTTTTGCCCATTTATCTAATTGAACAATGCGCTTAAAATTTGAAACTATCTCACAAAAATATTAAAATACATTATTTGAATATGCCTTCATTTTTATGATTTCTTTATCAAGATCTTGGTTTCACTTATCCTCTATCACTTGACCTCTATCACATCCTCAAAGAAACTCTCAACTCATCCCCAATCTCAGAATTACCAAGTCAATCATTATGGAATCCATTCTTATAAGAATATTTCTGTAATAAATAAAAACAGAAAGCATTTTCCAGAAATTAGCCTGTTACACTGATTTTTAAAAATAAGATTATTTCTATTCATTAAAGTAGGCATCTATCCTTTAGACAAATAAAAATTAAGGTCTTTCTGGTGCCAACAACACGCAGTGGGGAAGGACAATTTCTCCAACAACTTTTACTGAAAAACTGGATATCCACATGCAGATAAGAATGGACTCTTATCTTACCCTCACACAAGGATCAACTCAAAATAGTTGAAAGACTAAAATATAAGAACTAAAACTATACAACTACCAGAAGAAAACATATGTGAAAAACTCCATGATATTGGCCTAGACGATGATTGCTAAGCTATGACCCCAAAAGTAGACAACACACAATATCAAAAATAGGCAAACAGGATTGCATCTAACTAAAAAGCTTCTGCACCAGCAAAGGAAATATTTAATATAGTTAAGAGTTAACCCCAAAACAGAAAAAATATTTGCCAATTATACATCAGATAAGGAACTAATATCCAAAATATACAAGGAACTCAAACTACTCAATAACAAAAAAACAAATAAGTCTATTAAAACACGGGGGAAAAGATGTGAATAGACATTTCTCAAAAAGTTACATAAATAGCCAACCGATATGTGAAATAATACTCAACACCTCTAATTATAATAGTAATGCAAATAAAAGCCACAATGGGATATCACCTCACACCTATTAGTATGGCTATTGCCAAAAGATGAAAAATAAGTTTTGGTGATAAAGTAGAGAAAAGGAGACTTATACACTACTAGGAATATTGTAAGTTAGTATAGCCAATTTGGAAAATAACATAGAAGTTCCCAAAAGAACTAAAAATAGAATTATCGTATAATCCAGCAATCCCACAACTGGATATTTACCCAAGGAAATTGAAATATTTATGTCAAAGACATGTCTGCATTTTCATGTTCATTGAGGCATTGCTCACAGGAGCCAAGATTTAAACACAATCTAAGTGTACATTAATGGATGGATGGATTTTTGAAATGTAATATATACACATATGCACAATGGAATACAAGTAAGTCTTTTAAAAAAGGAAATTTTAAAATTTGCAACAAGATGAATAAACCTAGAAGACATTGTAAGCTGTGTAAGCGAAGATCAGAGAGACAAGTGTGATCTCATTTATATGGAATCTTACAACTCATAGAAGTAAAACAGAATGGTGGTTACTAAGGACTGGGGGTGGTGTGAATAGAAAAAGGGGAGATGTTGGTTAATAGGTACAAACGTGCTTAGTCAAATTTTGGAAGTTCAATATATTGTTCTTGGAATCGCCATTGTCAGTTAATTTTTTACAGAAACTGTTTAGAGTTCTTTTTTTAACATCTTGTCTTTTATTGCAAGATGACTAACTTATCTGCAAGGAGAAGAAATTCATAGTACAAAGTTCTAAACTTTTGTTTTCCTGTTCTTATTGTTTTGACTGTGTTTAATATGAATCTATTAACACCAGTCCTTGAACTTTTTTTTTTTTTAACTATTTCTTTCTCTTACTACTCCATGTAAGCTATGGCTCAAATAGTTGAAACTAAAACACTGTTTTAGTTTGTCTTACAACTCAGAATTTTTTTTTTTCAGAATACTCTTTTTTTATTTTAAAGATGTGGGATACAATTCAGGGATAGGTTTACAAACGTTGATTATGCAGGTACCCTTGTTGATGAGGTGTGCCCCTCACTCTCCTAGCCATTTCCCTCAACTGCCAATCCCACTCCCCTCCCCGGGGAAGTTTCCCACTACTGCCAATCCCTTACTTACAGTGTTAAGACAATTGTTCTTATGAGTGAGAGCATATGGTACTCTGTTCTTTGTTTCTATGATAGATCACCGAGTATGATTGAATCTAAATCCATCCAAGGTGCAAAAAAAAAAAACTCAGAATTTTTAAACCACAAAGTTGATCATCTACTACAACTTTAAAAACTACTTATAGCAGTTTTCACTATCTTTATTATAGAATACAGAGCATTTTTGTTTGTTTACTTGTTTGTTTAGGATGGGAGTCTCGCTATGTCCCCTACGCTGAACTTGAACTCCTGGGCTCAAGCAATCCTCTTGCCTCAGCCTCCTGATTAAAGTAGCTAGGATTACAGGTGTGTACCACTACACTCAGAATGGTTTTTTTTTTTTAGTTGGAGTCTCACTCTGTTGCCCAGACTGGAGTGCAGTGGCCGCTCCCGGCCACCGCAGCCTCGACCTGCTGGGCTCAGGCGATTCTTCCGCCTCAGCCTTCCGAGTAGCCGGAATTACAGGCGCACGCTACCACGCCCGGCTAATGTTTTATTTATTGTAGAGATGAGGTCTCACCAAGTTGCCCAAGCGGGTCTCGAACCGGCGGGGTCAGGCACAGAATTTTTTTTTTTTATGAGGAGCATTTGAGCAGACAGAGTTAGGTATTATGATGTGGCTTTATTATTTTGTCTGCTGCTTCATGCATTCCTGAGGAGTACAAGAGTACTATTTATACATAAGAACAAAGCCAATTCTAGAACCAAATGTATACAGTTCTTCAATTATCCTCTATTTCCACTGAAATCAGCATGTCAAAGACATGTCTCCGCTCCCATGTTTATTTTGGCATTACAGTAGCCAAGATTTAAACATTTGAAAAATGTTTTGAATTTTGTATTAATATGCCCTGGTCAGAGATATGGATTCTTATGTTTGCTTAAATATTTTATTATATAATTTTTACCAAAAAATTTAATGAACACCAAAAAACAAAAAGACTAGGAAATAACAAAACACAGATAATAGTGCTAGAAGACCAAACATCACAATTTTATTCTACAAGTAACTATTTCTGCATTGTCTCATTTCCCTGCCTCGGAGATGGTATAATTTTTTCTGATTCCTGTTTGTATCTCTGAAGTTTCTCCTCAGACCCTTGACCTTGTTAAGTACTCATTCTCCATTTGTTGACAATAATTGAACTAAAACTCTCTGTTGAAAACGACCAACTTTAAAAATGCATGAGATTAAACCATCTGAAACTTTTAAAGTGAAAGCTAAGTCAATAAAACTTTAAAATATAGGATATACTGTGATCCTTTGGTATATGCAAAGGAATGGTTCCAGGACCTCCACAAATACCAAAATTCTCACACGCTCAGGTCCTGCAGTGATCCTTCAGAACCTTTGTATACGAAAAGGCAACCTTCCATACACAAGTTTCACATCCCTTGAATATTGTATTTTCTGTCTGTATTTGGTTGAAAAAGATTTGTTTATAAATGAACCCACACAGTTCAAATTCGTGTTGTTCCAGAGTCAACTGTATATCCACACTTTGTTATAAAAAAAATCCACTTATGTTGTGTTTCCAATCTAAATCAACTGTACAATAGAAATACGGCTTCCCCTTCAGACAAGCCATTCAGAACTTGTACCCATTTCTGAAAAGCACTATTTTGGAATCCGGTGAAGTTAGATTCAATAACATGCAAGAGATTAGCTGAGCCAGAAAGAAAGAACCCACATCCACTTAAAAATCTTTAACACAAATAAGCAACAGAAACAGCTGCAAAAAATAATGTAGTTAATAACACAGTGGATCTCTTGCAGATGAACTGACATTACAGTTTCTAAAATATCACTGCAAAGTTGTGCTTTTCTCTTTATTAATGTAACCTCACGGGAGATGTTATTACATCACCTTCTACGTGTGTTCTGCACACGGTTGCTAAAGACCTTTAAATATAATGTGCACTGACCTCTTGAACATTTGCTCTCGCTGGTGGTTTCCAATTTCTTCTGTATCAAATGGTGACCTTAACATTCTGTCTCACGGATATAACTATTAAAATTGAACTGACATGATAAATGATTATTCTTGCAACCCCTAGTAATATTCTTTTATTTTTCAGAAATTCAGCTGATAGTTTGGTATTATTAATAGTTGTTTCATTGTTGATTTGCATGACACAAAAAAGAAAAATATTAAAATAATTTAATTAGCAAAAATAACCTCTGTATTTCATGATTTAATACTTTAACCAGCTTCTTTGATAATTTTTTCAAAATTAATTCAGAAACTGTATATGCAACTGTATCTACTCATGATTACCTAAAAAACCCATCATCTTCCATATTTGCAAATTTTATCATTTACCCATTTCTACCCAGTCCTACAGTTCTCACACTTACTTCTGAATATTTTTAAATGCTTTTATAATTTAGGTGACTGTCAGAATTTGTGTGCCTAGCCCTGACTCACAATAGGTTAGTTTCCACAGTTTATCCTTCCCGTTGACGTTCATCTCCTACCACCTGATACTGTCTGAACCCAATGTCTTCTTTCCAGGCACTGTTATCCCCAAACTGTCTTTCCTTGATTATAATCTTGATTTATAGATTTTCCCAGTTTATGACTGTAAAAAATTGTGATTCCTCCCTCAGTAATGTCCACATAAATTACCTAGACTGCTTGAAGAATTATTTTTTATTTACCAAAATTTCAACAACCGTAATTAGCATTTAATATTCTTTTTAGCTATCCTTCTGTTGGCGTAACTGAATTTATAGGTATATGTATGCCTAAATAAACTTGCATATAGCTACAAGACAGTCAGATAAGAGTTTTTAATGTTAATGAGGATTTATTTAATGGACAATGAAGAATTTTCATTATTTAAACACTAAAAGACTAGATGCTGCAGTCAAAAGCTTAACTAAGCTATTTCTTGAGTCATTAACCTGTTTCCAGTTAGATATCATCCATGGATCATTTTATAAATCTGAAACAAGTGGGACTGTAATATGATCATTGCATTTTACTGAAAGAGTTAAAGCACTTTCTGCGTCTTATACACATCCACAAATAGCTTATTTAGCTTCACAAACATATCCAAACACGTTTAAGCTATTTTGAAAATAATGGAAAATCTTATTAAAGCTGTTTTCTCTTGTGGGGTGTGGTGAATAGTAATTTAGGGCAGGTAAGAGCAAAGCAATTTAACATTTCCCTTGTTGGTTCCTTTGACCTACTAGTTTGGAGGTCTCTGCAATAACCTTGAGCTTTTCCCATAGAATGAAGTAATAGTTGCTAAGGTTCTTTATTTTTCTGATAGTTTCTACCTGAATCTTTTTCAGGTATTTTTTAAAATTATTCTTGTACATAAGAAAAGAAAAAAGTATACACATATTACGTACACACTAGTTTCTTTATTTATGAATTACCTCTTGGTTGAAGTTATTATTGCTCAAAGGAATGATGGCCTCCAAGATTACCTTGTGTAATAGATCTATGTATCTGATGAATACAAGTAGAGTTGACCCTTGACAACACATTTGAACTGCACAGATTCACCTATATATGTTTTTTTTTCAATAAAAGTTACATCGAATGTGCTTACCTCTCCTGTTTCTCTGTCCACCTCCTCCCCCTCTTCTGCCTTTGCCACTCCTGAGACAAGACTAGCCCCTTCCCTTTCTCCTCAGCTTACTCAATGTGAAGACAAAGAAGATATAGATCTTTATAATGATTCACTTGCACTTAATAAATACAAACATATTTCTCTTCCCTATGATTTTCTTAATAGCATGTTCTTTTCTCTAGTTGACTTTATTGTAAGAATACAGGGTATAATACATACAGCATACACAACATATGTTAATCAACTGTTTATGTTATCAGTAAGGCTTTCTGTCAACATTAGGCTATCAGTGGTCAAGTTTCGGGGGAGTGAAAAGTCATACATAGTTTTCTGACTTCATGTTCAAGGGTCAACCGTATATGCTGCATTTATTTTAAACTGCATAATCATTGACTTTGACTCACCAGTGTGGTCACTTCCCACTAACATGGCCATGTTCATTGTCTTTAATCACTCTCAGTATTACTAGACCTCATGTAAAAAAATTTTTAAAGAAATCAATTAGATATCTACTGTAAATAATTGGAAGTAAGCAACTTGATTTCCTTTAGGACTTCTCTGAATCCTTTTTGTGCTCTGGGTTTGTGGTTGGCTATGTATTTTTGTGAGTCAAAGCCAAAACCAGATTGACGCATGGTTCAGTTAAGAGTTCCTAGAGCTGTGAATCAGGCAGCCTGGAGCTTTTATCTCTCTCATTACCTAATTGTGAATTTGGATAATTTCTGATATTTCCTGGATTTCAGTTTCCTTATTTATAATGTGAAGCGGTTAGATTAGGTTATCTACAATTCCCTGAAAGCCCTATGACTGAGAAAATCCTAAGTGGAATTGAGAAAAAGTAGTTTGACTTCAGTGAATTTCCATTCCCAACTTTGCCTTTTCTCCCTTCTGAGATGCTGGATACATTCATGCTTCCCAAGGCCTACATGACACATAAATTACCTGCCTGACTCCTGACAAGTTGGAGTTGGAGATTTCTGTGCCTGGGCAATATCTTCTTTGTCCTGAAACATTCCTGACTATCGATAAATATTCCAAGAATTGAACCCTCCTTATTTTCATCTCCTTCTTGAACTCCCTCACTAGTTCAAGAACGTTTTGTAATAATACTAATAACCAATAGTATCAGAAAATAGATGTTTTCATTGAGACTTTAAATTAATACCATCTTTTCAAAAAATAAATTGGTAATAAGTAACAAAAGACTTTCCAATTGGTTAATGACATTTGACCCAGAAATTCAGCTTCTAGGATTTTGTTTTTAAGAAATATCAGGAAAGTACATAAAGATATAAATGCAGCACTATTCTTTGACAAGGGAGAGTGGAGACTGAAAGCAACCGAAATATTCAAAATATGATATCTCTTATAAAGGACCCTTAACTAGGTGACTTATAAAAACAAAAGTTTATTGTTCACAGTCCTGGAGATTGGGGAGCCCAGGATTAAGTCATCAGCAGATTTCATATCAGGTGAGGACCTGCCTGTTTCCTAGTTCATAGATGGCATCTTCTCTCTGTTCTCAAATGGTGGAAGAGGTAAACTTCCTCGGGCTTCTTGTCTAAAGACTCTAATCCCAGTCACAAGGGCTCCACCCTCATGGCCTAATTATCCCCACAAAGGCTTCACCTCCTAATACCTTTGCCTTGAGAGTTAGAATTTCAACATCTGGATTTGGAGGGGACACATTCATACCTTAGCTCTAGGCTAAGACAGGATTTATCATTTTTTTCCTAATCTTGGATGACTTGCATAAAATAGGATTATTTTCCTTGGTATTTGCAGCAGTAAAATTGTGAGGCACTTGTGGGTTTGTATGTGGTTTTGTTTTGGAAGTTCATTTTTTTGTATGTGTTTGTTGGGAGATTATTTTTAAGGATAGATTTGCTAACTTAAACTTTTTATTTTGAAATAATTATAGATTCATCTGTAGTTGCAAGAAATAATACAGAAAGTACCATGTACCTTTTACTCAATTTTTCCCATGGTAACCACCTTGCAAAGCTATAGTACAAAATCACAGCCAGAATATTGACATGGATAAGGTCAAGACACAAAACATTTCCATCACCACAAAGAGCGCTCATATTTTTTTATTATAGCTACACTCAGTTGGATTCATATAGTATATAAATTAAGGGGCTTGGCTTTTTCCACCCAGCATAATTCTTTGGAAATTTATCCATGTTGTGTGTATGTGTGAATGGAGTTTAACTATGTGGCCAATGATTCAATCTGTCATATCTTTATTGGGAAAAAAAACTCTAGACACCTGAAGTTCTGTGAGCATCCTGAGTGGTGATACACAGCCATGTGCCGGGAGGAATGACAAGTCACAAGGACACTGAAGTTTCACATTTGATACTCTGACAGATGTCACACTATTTGTCTCTCCATTTGTATCTGTTACCAAAAAACCTGTAATCAAATATAGCACTTTTCTGAGCTCTGTGAGTTGTTCTAGCAAATTAGCAAACGTGAGAGGGCGTGGGAACCCCTGAATGAATTTGCGCCAGCTGGTTAGAATTGCAGGAATCCTAGGACCCCTCGGTTTTGTGGCTGGTATCTGAAATGAGGGAAATTTTGTGGAGGACTATGCCATTACCTGTGAGATTTGACCTCTTTGGATAGTCTCAGGATTGTACTACAAATTGCTACAATATAATTTTTTGAAAATGGTATTTTCCTTCATTGGATATTTTTTGCACCTTTGTCAAAAATATGTTGGCCATATTCTGTGGGTCTAGTTTTGAATTTTAAATTCTGTTCCATTGACTTATGTGTTTATTTCTCTACCAATACCACACAGTCTTTGAGTACTATAGCTGCAAAATAAGTCTCAAAATCCTTCTAATTTATTTTTTAAACTGTTTTAGCTATTCTAATTCCTTTGCTTTTCCATAATAATTTTGAAATAATCTTGTTTATATCTATAAATATGTTACCAGGATTTTTGTACGAATTGCATTAAACCTAAATATCATTTTGAGAATTGACATTATTACAATATGGTGACTTCCAGTTTGTAAACATGTCTCTTTATTCTTTTAGATCTTCATTATTTCCTTCAGCCATGATGTGTAATATTCAGCACACAGTTCTGCCCATGTTTTATTAGCTTTATACTTAAGTATTTTACTGTTTGAACAATTGTAATTGGTATTATATTTTTAATTTTGGTGTTTATGCATTCATTACAAGTAATTTTTGCATACTAGCTTACATTCTTTGACCTTGCTGTATTTATTTTTAGAAATTGTTTTTGTATATTTCTCGAAATTTTCTATATTTTCTTCATGATTTTAATCATGTCATCCAAAAATAGAAACTGTGTTATATCTTTCTTTCTAATCTCTGTATCTTTTATCTCCTTTTCTTGCCTCAATACACGGGCTAGAAATTACAGCACCATGCTGAATAACAGTGACAAAAGGGAACATCTTGTCTGTCTACCTTAGGCGGAAAGAATTCAGTGTTTCACCATTGAGTGAAATGTTAGCTGCAGGTTTTGGGGATGCTTTTTATCAAGTTGAAAAAGTTCCCTCTAATTCTAATTTCCCACAAGTTTTTATAATGAAATGTTGGTGAATTTTGTCAAACACTTTTTCTGCATATATTGAGTTTTTTTTCTTTTAACGTCTGTCTCAACATAAACTATATGGTTGATTTTGTAATATTAAACCAGGCTTGCATTCCCTCAATAAACTCCCCTTTGTCAAGGTTATAATTTTAGTATATTGTTGAATTCCATTTGCTTGTATTTTTAAAAAATTTTTCACTTTTGTACTTTTTGAGGGATATTGGCCTATGATTTAACATACTGTCTTTGGGTTTGACAGCAGAGTAATCCTAGCTTCTAAAAATGATCTGGAAACTGTTTCTTCCTCCTCTATTTTCTGGAAGAGATTGTATGTATCTGGTACTAACTCTTTAAAGCTTGGAAGAATTCTCCAGTATGAAGAACTCCAGTCTGGATGAGGAGATTTCTTTCAGGGGAGCATTTTAACCACAAATTCATGTTCTGTAATATTTACAGGGATATTTGAAGTATCTATTTCAAATTGGATGAGTTGTGATGGTTTATGCTTCTTAAAGAATTAGTCCTTTTCATTTAAGTTATCAGATTTATGTGTGTAGAGTTTATCTTAGCATTCCTTCATTAATCTCTTAATGTCTTCAGCACCTATAGATATATCTTCTGTTTAATTTCTGATATTGGCATTTTGTGTCTTTTTTCTTTTTTTGTCTTTGTCACTCTTGTAAAAGTTTTGTCAGTTTTATTAATCTTTTTAAGTAACCAGATATTTCTTTCATTGGTATTTTCTATTGTATCTCTATTTTCAATATCACTGATTTCTGCTCTGATCTGAATTTTATTATTTTCCATCTGTTTGCTTGAGGTTCATATTTCTCTTGTTCTTCAGGTATTTGAAGTGGAATTTGACATTATGAGTTTGAATCTTTTCCCTGCTTTAAATGAATGCATTATCGTTCTCTGTTTTTGTTCTGTTTGATTCTTTTTTCTGTGCTGTTCTTGCTGCCTTTCTGTGGGTTAAACAGTTTTTTAGATTCCATTCCGATTTATTTAGTCTTTGTGTGTGTGTGTTTCTTTGTATAGCTTTTTTAGTGGTGGTGTTAGGTATTACTAGATAGATAGACATGGAGATTAATCTGTATAAATAGATTATATATCATCAGTTTATCATCATTTTGATCAGATTGAGTGAAGTGTAGAAATCTTACCTCCTTAATATCCCTCTATCTCTCTTTATTGTATAATTGTGTTATATATTTTCTCTATATACATTTAGAAACCACATAATACATCATTTAGAAAACCCAAGAGGAAAAGGAAAAATCGATTTTGTTTATCAGTTTATTTGCTTATTATTTTAAAAAATTTGCCTAATGTTCCAGAACTCCTTCTTCAGCCTCAAATCTGCTTCTTTAGCATCAGCTATTGGGTATATGAGGTTAAAATAAAACATAGAGAAGTCACCACCTTCTCATGCCTTGGGGCCCAAGGTCTCCAGGTGGTTTGCCTTTTTCTCTTTAAGACTGTTCTACTTGTTTTATGTATAATGTTCAGAGTTGTTAGTTGTACTTAGCAGGAAAAATATGGAAAATACTATTTATATTTTAAATATTTTTATATTTATTATTTATATTTAGTTTTGTTAATTTAACATGTACTAAGGACAGACAGTAAATATTATAAACTTTATGGTTACATGGTCAATGTTGAAACTACTCAATTCTACCTTAGCAGCACAAATGCGGTCATAAAAAATTCATAAATGGGTGAGCATGACTATGTTCTAATAAAAGGTTATATATAAACACAAACAATGAATCAGATTTGTGCCACAGGCTATCGTCTATGGCTCATGATATGATTGTCTACTAAGTCATCTAAACATTATTAAAATTATGATAGTGCAGTAAAACATCAATTCAAAATAAATTAATAACAGTTCATTATTTGATACTTTTTTGTTTTCCCCATGGTTACTGACTATTGGACCTTTATTCAGTTTTGTAGACAACATACATTTGTCATGTTTTTTGATCCACTCTGAAAATGTCTGTGTTTTAATTGGTGTATGTAGACCATTGGTGTTCAAAGTGATTTTTGATAGACCTAGGTTAGCATCTACCATATTTATTACTGCTTCTTATGTGCTGCCCTTTTTTGTTCTTTCTGGTTTTGACTTGTACTCTTTTTCTGCTTTTTGAGGTTTTTAATTGAGTATTTTCTATAACTCTAATTCTCTTATTTAAAGCATGTTTTATTTATTTATTTTTACTTTTTTTAGTGGTTGCTCTAGAGTTTGAAGACATTTACAACAAATTGAAGTCCTCTTTAACACTGTATCTCTTCACAGGTAGTGTGAGTAGCTTTTAATATAAATAATACAGATTTCTCCTTCCATTCTTTGTATCATTGTTGTCCATTTATTTCACTTATATACAAGCATACAGAAGCACAAATATGTGTATGTGTGAGTGTATGACATATGTAAACACTCCTAATGACATATATTGTTATTATTTTGAGAAAACTGTTATCTGTTAGATCAATTAAGAATAAGAAACCTAAAAGATTTTATTGTACTTTCATTTACTCCTTTTCTGATCGTCTTTGTTTATATAGATCTGAATTTTTCACCTACTTCATTTTTACTCTTTCTGAAGAATTTCTTTTAACAATTCCTATAAGACATATCTCCACATTATGAATTCTTTCCATTTTTGTTTGAGAAAGTCTTTTGAAAGATAACTTAGCAGGGTACAAATTCTAGGTTTGTAGGGGGTTTTTGCTCAACATTTTAACTATTTCAATCCACTCTCTTTTTGTTTGCATGGATTCTGAGAAGTTAGATGTAATTCATGTATATGTTCCTGTGTTGCAAGGTGTTTATCTCCTTTGGCTTCTTTCAGGGTTTTTTTAATCTTTGATTTTCCATAGATTTAAAATAATATGCTTCCATGTCTATTTCTGGCATTTACCCTGTTTGGCGTTCTCTGAGCTTCCTGGATCTGTAGTTTCATGGCTGACATTAATTTAGGGAAATTCTCAATCAGTATTACTTCAAATATTTCTTCTGCTCCTGTATCTTTTTTCTTATCCTACTGTCCTGAGTAGGCCTATATTAAACCTTTTGAAGTTGCTTTACAGCCGTTGGCTATTCTATTCTGCTGTTTTTCAGTCTGTGTTATCTTTGATTTTCAGTTTTGAAAGCTTCTACAGATATCTCCTCAAGTCCAGTCATCTTTTTCCTCATCTCTATCCAGTTTATGAATAAGCCCATCAAAGGCGTTCTTTATTTCTGTTACATGTTTTTGAACTCTAGCCTTTCTCCTTGGTGCTTTCTTAGAATTTCCATCTCTCTGCTTACATTGTACATCTGTTCTTGCATGCTGTCTACTTTATCCATTACCATCCATAATATATAATTAATATGCTAAAGGTCCTTAGCATATTAATTATGGTTGTTTTAAATTCCCAGTCTGATCATTTCAACATCTGTGTCATGTGTAATTCTGATGCTTGCACTGCTTCCTTAAATTGTGTTTCTTTTTTTTTTTCTCTTTTAGTATGTCTTTTAATTTGTTTCTTGTTAGTTGGACATGATGTACCAGTTAAAAGGAAAGTGCATAAACCGGCCTTTAGTAATGTAGTGGTAAAGTGGGGAGTCTCGGGGAGGGAGGAGGGTAGAGGTTCTACAGTCCTATGGTTAGGTCTCATAGCCTGTGCCTCTGGATTGTGAACTGCACAAGTGTTTCTCAATTTTCTTCACCCTTTTAGGTGAAACAGGAAGACTAGTGGGCTGCTGTTGATTATTTAGCTCCTGAAGATAAAGCTCACAACGTTGTGGGCGCTTTTCTATAGTTTTAATTCTCAGAATTTTCCACACTGAGCCTCCAGAAATTCATCAATTACAGTTCAATTTCCTACCTCAGCACTGGTTCCTGTGCTGGTTTTCACTCATGAATCTGCTCCTGTAAGCCATGACTGCTTATATTCAGCTGTCTGTCTCTCCAATCTTGGGAGCAGCAATTCGCCCTGCGTCCTCATCTCTCTTGTAGTTCCAAGAGGAGTTGTTGATTTTTCAATTGGTTCAGCTTTTTACTTGTTAGAAAACAAGCAAGCTCCTTGCATGAATAACTGGAAATCAGAAGTCTTCTTTATTCAATTTTGATAATTTATATAACATATATTTCTCTAAATCATGTATTACATTGAAATGTATAAGCTTATTAACATAAGAATATACATATAATTATTTTTAATTTCTTCATATCTTCAAATTCTTCACTTTTTTCCTTCTGTCTTGAGTTCACAAAATAATTTTGAGCCAAGTCACGCTGAAAGTCTAGAACATAGTTTTTAGTTGATGTATATGATTTCCTTTTTAAACAGTATTGTAAGGAAAGTTAAGATTGCAAACTATCAGAAAGTCCCTGATTGGAATCTTAATAATGCCACTTCCTGTGTGACCATGGGTTGGTCATTATCTTCCTGAGTCCTCCTTCTTCCTCTCAGATAGATATATGATAGTACCTACCCTATAATGTTGTAGTGAAGTTGAAATAAAATAATAAATGCATGCAGGCAATTAGTACAATCTCTGGCTTCTAGGAGGTACTTGATAAAAACTGGTTTATTTTAAGCTATTTTCAAGTATAAAAAATGACTATATTATGATGATATTCTTTATCTTTCAAATTTATTAATAAAATATTCCAGTTTAATTTATGTTCTCAGTATATTTGTCTTAATATTACATGATGCTTAAATATTAATGTTAATTAGTGAGGAAGTTCTTTGGTAAAATAATTTTTTAAAAAAGAATGCAAGACAAAGTAAAGAAGTGCATGAGTTCACCATAATAAGGGGAGATTCATTTTCTCATGCATCTCCTCTGTTCATATTTGACCATATCATGCTCTAATTATTTTGACACATCCATGTTTAATCTTCATATCTTCATGTTTTCTTCTCTGACAGTTCCCCATGGGTCCACACTTTAGCTAGTCGCATCCCTGAGAATTTTCAATATTAAAACACAGAACTAATTTGCAAACTTTAGGTGTGATGAGCAGTGATTAAAATATTTAAATACTTTTATTAAGCAAGAAGTTTCAGCTATATTAAGGATCCTTAGAAACACTTGATACTACTGTATTGTTTTTCAATCTAGGTCTTGCCCTACTGCCTAATTGGCTAAGACTGAAACTGATCAGACATGCCCTACTTGGGGAACTGTTTGCAAGGGTTCTTCAGGAACAGAATTTAATCTTAAGTAAATGTGTTACTTACAAGTGCCAAAACTTGCTCTTAAATAGATATTTGCCCATTTACTAAATTATAGTGTATAGATTTGTCCTTTATTATAAATTCTCTTCTTTCAGGTAAATTGATACAAAAATATTTAGATTAAAATTTTGTTAAGTAGCTATGTAAGTATCTCTCTTAATCTGTATCAAAAAAATCTGCTTATATCTTTTACAGTTTTTCTGTAGCATCATTCAACCTCTAGCCAATATTTTGTCATAGTTATTCATTTGTAAATATGTTTTAAATGCCTACTGTGGGCCAGAGATTTTTTTTTCAGGTGCCAGGAAATATAACAGAGAACAGACAAAAAAAATCTGAAATGGATTATGTAGAATTTACATGGTAGTGGAGAAAATAGATGGTAAATAAGGCGTGAAAAGAATGGAAGAAAGCATGCAAGGAGCATGGATAGTCGGAGAGTGCAACCTGTAAACTTTAGTATGCACACAGAAAAGTGCACCAATTATACGTGTACAGCTCAGTGAATTTTTATAACATAAATACACTTATATAATCATCAAGCAGAAGATTAGGAGAGCTTCAGTGGCCTTTCATGTCCCATTCCAGGTATTACCTCCCCTCACCCACCATCCCTCCCTGCCCTTGAGGGTAACACTATCCTGTGTTCATTTTGAAGCACTGCCACATTGGCAAGAGCTATATGGCATGACTTTTAGCAGGAAGTGAACATTCTATCTGAGATCCAAGATGAGATAAGATTTCCTCATTTCATGACTACCAGGGTGCTTTACTCATTATATAACAACACTATTTCATGACTACCAGAGTGCTTTTCTCATTATACAACAACGCTAAAATCCCCTTTACCCAGTCTCTTAGTATCGTGAGACATAACCATTTCACAGCCATTATAAAGTCAAAGTTTTAGGGCCAGGTATGGTGGCTTATACCTGTAATTCCAGCACTTTGGTAAGCCAAGATGGGAGGATTGCTTGAGCCCAGCCTGGGCAATATAGCAAGATCTCTTTTCTACCAAAAATTAGCACAGTATAGTGGCACATGCTTATTATAGTCCCAACTCTCAGAAGGCTGAGGCAAGAGGATTATCTGAGCCAAGGAGGTTCAGCTGTGGTGAGCTGTGATCATGCCATTGCACTCCAGCCTGGGCAGAAAAGTAAAAAAAAAAAAAGTAAAGAGACAGTTTTAACTAAATGTCAAAGTTTATTATGGAATCACGAAATGATTAAATGAAGTAGGGACTATTTATAACTATTCCATATTTAGAGTTGAGGATAAGTTATATAGCCAAAATCATTGTGCTAAATAAATGGTAGAGTCAGTTATAACCCAAATACGTCTGATTCTAAAGCATAAATTTTAATAACAAGTCTATTTATCAAATCTCTCACAGATGTCAATAATATCTATGATATTATTGAAAGAATCTCTTCTATTTTGCCTCAGTTCTTTTTCATATTCAATAATTCATTGTGAATGTTTCATCCATCATTTGGTTTAGTTGAAAGTTAAATGTACAAGAAAAGATAAAGAACAAAGCTGCTAGAAATGATGCATCCAGCAAAAAAATAATTCCAGATCTTTATGCAGATCCCTCCACCTTAGATGCTGTACTCTAACCTTGACTTTAACTATTTAAATCATGTGAAATTGTCTATTAGTTATGTTTGGATTCAGAAATAACCATTTTATAAGAAAGCTGTGTATCATAGTCTCTTCATTTTTAATCAGTGAAGTTTACCTGGGATTAGGTCCTTAAGATGTCATGGGATATTTTGTTTATATTTAAAAGTTTAAAAACCAAAATCATTTTGAAATGTGGCCATCTCTTAATCTATGAGAGTAGGATTTCCTAAGAATAGTTTTCAACTATCATTGGGCTCATAACAGAAACGATGTACTCTTATAAATAAATTCTAGTAAATAAATTCACATAAAGAAAAATTATTCAAGATTTTACCTTTTTCACTTTATACTCAATATTGTGTTTTAGGAGACATAGTATAAAGTTATGTGTGTATATATGTATACACACACACACATATATATAATGCTACATATAACTACATACTATACATATAAAACTACATACTATATATACTATATATAACTATGTATACTATACATATATATATTATATATAGTTACTATACATAGTATATATATACGCACACACACACATATATATATATAAAATATATATATTCCCACATTTCTAGTGTAGAGTAACAGGTTGATGATAAAATAGATTCCTTCTACAGGATCAAATGCACATATTATTCTTTATCTGTTCATACACAGAACATTGTGCCTTCAAATTACACAGTCTTTAAGCAAAAGAAAAGCTTATTAAAATTAATTTTTCCCTTAGGACTTATTCTGGATTTTCATACACATTACACAAGTGAAATGGCTTTTTAAAACTCATGCTTTTTGTCATCCTAATTGTTTTACACATCTTGGCAACTTTTCACGCACTGCGTAAAATAGGGGTTCATTATGAGTCATTAAAAGAAAATATTTTTCTCAAAAATACATTAAAGCATTTGCACATTATTTTATGCCATTTTTAGAAAAGAGATGTAAATTGTGACTAACCACGAAGCAAAAAGGGTCACTTAACAATAATACAGGAAAGAGTCTCTCAGAGACAGCATTTCAGAAATGAGAATTTGATGGGATTTGAAAATTGAATCATTACTCCCTTGTAATAAATGTTTAACATTATATTTTTGTTTGATTATTTTTAGCTATTATGTGATTAAGCAATAGTTTTATTTGTTTTTGTTGTTGTTGTTTGTTTTTGTTTTTTGAGTTGGAGTCTCACTCTGTCACCCAGCCTGGAGTGCAGTGGCCGCTCCCGGCCACCTCAGCTTCGACCTGCTGGGCTCCGGCGGTCCTTTCACCTCAGCCTTCCAAGTAGCTGGAATTACAGGTGCACGCTACCACACCCGGCTGATTTTTTTTTTGATTTATTGTAGAGATGAGGTCTCACCAAGTTGCCCAGGTGGGTCTTGAACCCGCGGGCTCAGACAATCCACTCATCTCAGCCTCCCAAAGCGCTGGGATTACAGACTGAGCCACCGAGCCCGGCTTAAGACTATATTAATGTTGGCCAGGCACGGTGGCTCATGCCTGTAATCCTAGCACTTTGGGCAGCCAAGATAAGATAATTGTTTGAGTCTAGGAGTTTGAGAGTAGCCTGGGCCACATAGCAAGACCTCATCCCTTCAAAAATATAGCCAGGCATGGTGGCATGTACCTGTCCTCCCAGCTACTTGGGAGACTGAGGCAGAAAGATCGCCTGAGCACAGGATATCAAGGCTGCTATGAGCTGTGATGGTGCAACTGCACTCCAGCCTGGGCGACAGAGTGAAACCATGACACACACACATACACACAAAGACAACGACTATGTTAATGTCTATTTATTTTTATTTCCTTGAGGTTTTCAGATTTTCTATAATGAGCATGATTACTTTTGGAATGTTGGAAAACAAAAATAAAGTTTATTTTTTAATGCCTTCTGTGCCATGTTTTTCATTGTGCAGGCAACAGAGAGACACTGGGATATTTAGAAAGGTAAGAATGTTATCTGATTGGAAAGGATGCCCCCAGTGCCGTGGGGAGGTGTCTTTCTGAAGCACCTGCTTGCACCGTTCCTCCAGAACTGCCAAGAATCACTGGATTAAGATACAAGCAGGAGCCGGGCTCGGTGGCTCAGCCTGTAATCCCACGCCTTGGGATGCTGAGGTGAGTGGATCACCTGAGCCTGCGGGTTCGAGACCCGCCTGGGCAACTTGATGAGACCTCATCTCTACAAAATAAATCAAAAATTAGCTGGGCATGGTAGTGCACGCCTGTAGTTCCAGCTACGTGGAAGGCTGAGGCGGAAGGATCGCCGGAGCCCAGCAGGTCGAGGCTGCAGTGGCTGGGAGCGGCCACTGCACTCCAGTCTGGACGACAGAGTGAGACTCCAACTGAAAAAAAAAAAAAAAAAAGATACAAGCAGGATGGATGGATTCCAGTGTGAGGTCCATCTTGGCTACCTCCCTGCTTCCTTGTGCCCGCTGTTGCCCTCTTTCCTTTGCCGACACCTCTTCCAAATCTGCCTACCTCTTCTTGACCAGCTCTGCCCTGTTCACTCCCAACAGATGACTGCACACCAACTTTATTAAAAGCACTGTTACATGATGCAACTTCTCTCGGCTTCTGTCTGCTCTACCACGGCCATTAGGTATGATGGGCACAGTGAATTCAGTGCATTCCCACAATTGTTTTAGGGACCCACAAAAATGTTTTAATGTCTTTTAAAACCAGAGGGAAAAGAATAGATTTTTAGGTTAAAGAAAATCCTTCTTCCTCAGCCTCCTGAGTAGCTAGAACTACAGGCATGTGCCACCAGACCCAGCTACTTGTTTTTTTGTTGTTGCTTTTTTTTTTTTTTTGGCAGAGATGAGGTCTTGCTGTGTTGCCCAGGTTGGTCTTGAACTCCTGGACTCTAGCAATCCTCCTGCCTCAGCCTCCCAAAGTGCTGGGATTACAGATGTGAGCCACCATGCCTGGCCAGAATGTTTTAGTATATAATATTACCACATCTGTCTTTAAACCAATGAGGTCACACAATATAATTTTTTATATTTCATGGTGGAAGAAGGCCACAAGGAGAACATGTCCAGAGCCTATGAAGACATGATGCAACTCTGCTGCTACAAGTCAAAATGCTTTCTGTCTTAGAGGGAAAGTGTTAACTTTTTTCCTCCTAAGAAAATCCCTCTACTAGTACCATGGACCCATCACCCCCAGGGATTATTCTAGAAACTTCTCATCTATTAGCTTCAATCTCTACTGCTTCCTGGGTTTCCCCTTCAGCTGACAAAGACTCCTAAGTCTCCCCATATTGTAAACGAACCAACCAACCCTTACCTTCCTGGCATTCTCCAACCTACTCAAGCTCCTTTTCAGCCTTGTCCCTTCACTGTCAAGCTTTTGGGAAGGGTGGTGTTGGGGCTCAGAAATCAATACCCCAAAATGCAGGCGTTGGCAGCAGCCTAGGAAGCCAATGTTTTTCTCTGACCTTCTCCCACCCTCCTGTCTCTCAACCCCATTCTCCCCTAAGGCTAGCCCTAGAAACCAGAATTCCTTCTTCCCCAGGACTGGTCAGAGAAACCAGAGCCCCTTTTCCCCAAAGCCAAGCATAAAATCTAAAAACACTGCTCTAACTTTTCCTCTACACTATCTGCCTGAAAACTGGCCATAAAGAAATGACCTGTCCTACCTTGTTTGGTTATAGGTCATAAATCCCCCTATTCCAGAGAGTGCCCTGGCCCACACCCAGAAGGAAGGAATACTGCTCAGAGAAGCCAAGAAGAATCTAGACAGACAGGCTTTGCTGGGTTTCCCTCAGTCTATCAGTATTACATCACATCCTTTTTATCTAACTATATTTCTACATGGCTATCCATACTTTGCTGAACCTAAGCATACAAGGCCAATTCCCCTTATGTCTTTGGGTCTTCATTCCGAAGGCTCCCATGTATATACATTAAAATAAATTTGTGGCCGGGCTCAGTGGCTCAGCCTGTAATCCCAGCACTTTAGGAGGCCAAGGCGAGTGGATTGCCTGAGCCCACGGATTCAAGACCAGCCTGGGCAACTTGGAGAGACCTTGTCTCTACAATAAATAAAAAATTAGCTGGGTGTGGTAGCGTGCACTTGGAAGGCTGAGGAGGAAGGATTGCCGGAGTCCAGCAGGTCGAGGCTGCAGTAGCCGGGAGCATGTCACTGCACTCCAGCCTGGGCGATGGAGTGAGACACCAACACAAATAATAAATTTAAAAAATCATGAATAAAGGCGGGGTGGCTGGCGGTCGAGGAAGGATGGCCGGAGCCCAGCAGGTGGAGGCTGCAGTGGCCGGGAGCAGTCACTGCACTCCACTCTGGGTGACAGTGAGACTCCAACACAAAAAATAATAATAATAATAATCCAAGCAACTTTTAAGATTCCCAAAGCCCTGGTCACACCTCCAGACCAATAAGTTCCAGTCTCTGGAGGAGGGACACCGGTATCAATATTCGAAACTCCCTAGGTAATTCCATTGTGCAGATCAGTTTGAGAATCGCCACCATAATAAGCCCTGCAGGGTGCTCCCTTCAAAGTCACCAGTGACCTTGTCATAGGTATGTCAGATGCTAACTGCTTATTCTTTCTTCTGCTCCATTTTCCCAAAGCACTGGAAATAGTGGACCAACAACAACTAAACTCTTAGCATTCAATGACATGGCTTCTAACAAAGTTGGAACTGTGTGCTGCTTCCATAAATGGGCTTATGATAAACAGTGAGGCAGGACCTCTGGCCCAGGATGGGCACCAGCAGGAGATGGTGGATCCAACTTCTGACAACAGAAGAATGTCCTGCTGGACAGGCAGAACTTGCTGTTTGCCCAGCAACCATTCTGGGCCTGCACTGAATCAGTACAGGGAGGTGAGTGCTAACAGAGGCAAACAGAAGATGCTATGGAGCTTCAGGGATGCTGGGAATGCAGGCAGGCAGGAAAAAGGCTTCAAGAAGGTGACTTTTGAGCAGAGGAAAGCATCCAGAATGTATAGCAACAAGCAGTCTAAGTGACAACTTAGGAAGCTGGTCAGAATCTGGAGGGAGAGAATGCATGCTTATGGTGCCCTATTTTTGTGCCAGGCAGTAAACAGGGCACTGTCCAAGGTTGTTCCCCAGGAAGCAGAGTCTGAGATGGAGATGCACATGCAGAAAGTTTATCAGGGAGTGCTCTTGGCATTTAGATCTGTGAAAGGGAAGGAAGGGAAACAGGACTGGTCAGAGGGAGACTTGGGCTGTGGTGTAGTCTTAGTGAAGTTCTCAACTGTCCACACAAGGGATGTTGAAGATCAGAGAGGTTGAACAACTTCTCCACAGTCACACAGCTTACACATCTTAGAGCAAAAATTTGAATCTGGTTCTGATTCCAAAGTTCACGTTCACTCTAGGGTGTAAGTTCTTAATGGGAGGGATGGGGATGGGAAAGGATATTGCCTCCAGGGGTGTGAAAACTGGCTCTTAGGGGGCAAAATGATCTTAGATATTACAGGGTTTATGGCTAGTCAAAGGACAGCAGAACATAAACACATACACAGTATATTTGTGCTGCTGTAATTTCATGGGGAAAAGCCCATTGAGAGTGGACTGGATAAAGAAAATGTGGTACTTATACACAATGGAATATTACACAGTCATAAAGAAGAATACAATCATGTTCTTTGCAGCAACATGGATGTAGATGGATATCATTATACTAAGCGAACTGAAGGAGACAAGGACATAAGCTGACAAGGCCCTTATGTTGTAAAACACACAAGCTTGACAAGGTCCTTGTGTTCCTGGCCTGCCTCCAACAAGAGCTTGACCAGTACCTCCTTCTTTGATGCATGCACCTGAGAGTGTTGATTTACTAGAAATCAGTTAGTGTGACCTCTAGTCTGCATAGTCCGGATGTGGCCTGCCTTGATCATACCTACTTATTAGAGTTTTTAGAAAACACAAGTGTTAGTGGTTTTACTTTAAATCATTAATAACATGGACGTTAGTGCTATGGTAATCTTGCTGAGAAAGTCACGAACATTAACCTATTTCCTGCTGTTGCGAACATTAAAATATTTTCTGTTTATGTAGTTTGGCCCTATATAAGGGGCATGCTGTGAGAATAAAATCACTCTCACCTATTCAGGAGAGAGTCCTCCCAATCCCGCTGTACTTTGTCTTTCTTTTCTCATTCCCTCCCCCCACCTCAGGCCCTGCTCTCCAGAGGCTGGACCTCAGAAACAAAGAACTGAATATCTCCTGTTCTCACACATAAGTGGGCCCTAAATCACTGGTCACATGAGCACAAGGGTGGGAACAACAGATGCTGGACACTGCTAAAGGTAGGAGGGATAAGTGGCACCCAACCCACACACTGGGTGCCAGGTCCATTTTCAAGGGGGAAAGCACCCTTGATAGAAGACCAGACCTTACCTGCATGCAGTTTACTGACGTGGTAAAGCTTCACATGCACCCCACAACTCTTAAATTAAAAAAAAAGATATCCAAAAAGGCTGAGGGGAGAGGTAATAATTGATATGGAGACCCACTATGGTCTGTCCATATTGTCACAACCCCTAGAGAATGGCATGGGGAGTATTTGAGTGTACCTGCATGTACCCACATTCCTGAGCATCAACAAAAGGAGCGCTTCCCCTTATCTCCTATGCACTCCCAGTAAGTAACTTCAAAGAATCCTTAACTTCCCTGCAGACTGTGCCCAATTAACCGAGAGAAGTAAATTCCCATTGACACCCTTTTCTTAGTAGTCATAGGTTTGAATAATAGACTATCATAAGTCTTGTGATTTGCATAACTTTTGTATCATTGTAATTGGAAGTCTTGTGATTTGTATAACTTTTGCATATAACAACGTGTAGTAATGTATAATGTCTTAAGCCCTGTCAACTCCCTTTACTCTATGGCAAGCTTGATTAACACCTTTGCCTGGTTGATTAACACCTTTGCCTGGTGTTACCAATAAGAAACTGTGAGATACCCCTGATAACCGGTGCCAGGAAATGCGGACCGCAAATGTCATTATTAACAAAATGAGGCTGTTTCTTGAGTTCTATACAATGTTCTGCTAGTCACGTGGTCAATGTATAGGTACCGCAAACCCTGAACTAATAAAGGCAGACTGGAAACCCTGAAGGGGGAGCAGAACTATTTTAGAAAGGCCAGGAGCCTGGCTCTGCTCCCTGGATTTCACTCCCTGAAATACACTTCTTTCAACCAGTTTCTGCCTCTGGATTTATTGTTGTTAAGGGTTAGCATTCAAGTGTTTATCAGGCTGTAACGTAATGACAAAAGATTGTTAATTACTCTAGGGAGTTTTTAAGGTGGGGTATAAGGTAAAACTAGGTGTTACATATTAGAACAAAATGTTGGAAAAATGAGAAAATGCCGGGGTTGATCAGCACTTGACCTTCTCATCTAGGTAATGGAGAATCATCTGGGGTTTTTCTTTTTTTCATTCTTTCTTTTCTTTTTTGTTATTTTTTTGAGTTGGAGTCTCACTCTGTTGCCCAGACTATAGTGCAGTGGCTGCTCCCGGCCACCGCAGCCTCGACCTGCTGGGCTCCAGCGATCCTTCCGCCTCAGCCTTCCAAGTAGCCGGAATTACAGGCGCGCTACCATGCCTGGCTGATTTATTTATTTATTTATTTATTTAATTTATTTTTTGAGTTGGAGTCTCACTCTGTCACCCAGACTGGAGTGAAGTGGCATGCTCTGGGTCACCGCAGCCTCGACCTGCTGGGCTCCGGCGATCCTTCCACCTCAGCCTTCCAAGTAGCTGGAACTACAGGCGCGTGCTACCACGCCCGACTAATTTTTTTTGATTTATTGTAGAGATGAGGTCTCGCCAAGTTGCCCAGGCGGGTCTCGAACCCGCGGGCCCAGGCAATCCACTCACCTCAGTCTCCCAAAGGCGCGGGATTACAGGCTGAGCCACCGAGCCCGGCTGATTTTTTTATTTATTGTAGAAATGAGGTCTCGCCAAGTTGCCCAGGCAGGTCTGGAACCTGCGGGCTCAGGCAATCCACTCACCTTAGCCTCCCAAGGTGCGGGATTACAGGCTGAGCCACCGAGCCCAGCGTCTTTCTTTCTTTCTTTTTTTTGAGTTGGAGTCTCACTCTGTCACCCAGGTTGGAGTGCAGTGGCACACTCATGGTCACCACAACCTCGTCCTCCTGGGCGCAGGAGATCCTTCCACCTCAGCCATCCAAGTAGCTGGAACTACAGGTGTGTGTCACCACGCCCGGCTAATTTTTTGTTTTATTGTAAGAATGAGGTCTCACCATGTTGCCCAGACTGGTCTCAAACTCACGGGCTCAGGCAATCCTCTCACCTTCACCTCACAAAGTGCTGGGTTTACAGGCGTGAGCCGCCATGCCTGGCTATCTGGAGTTTTTTATTTTTATTTTTGAGTTGGAGTCTCACTCTGTCGCCCAGACTGGAGTGCAGCGGCCGCTCCCGGCCACCGCAGCCTCAACCTGCTGGGCTCCGGCGATCCTTCCGCCTCAGCCTTCCAAGTAGCTGGAACTACAGGCGCGCGCTACCACGCC